>JAPYZS010000148.1:0-119181 GCA_030522925.1 Trissolcus japonicus | reverse complement strand
CGGTTTTTTACCGCCGAATTCACCCACATTCCGACGCCAACGGCTCGTCGCGGCGATTTCGTGTCCGAGCTCGTTTCTTTGTTAAACATTCATCTGTTTAACAAAGAGCAGCCCGAGCACTCAATCCTACAATAATGCCATAATTTTTACAGTTTTCTTCCCGCATTAAAAGTCAACGTAAAAAACCATGAGACTTTAACTGAGAATCGGTTGATTTTTCTTTCCGTGTGTAATAACAAACTCATGTATAAATAAACAAAAATATACCAATGTAAAATAACAGCTAATTTTGTTTGTTTTTACACGTGCTTGTTTTTGCAGGCTTGTTTATTTTTATTTTGATCGTCTCAAATTGTTGTTCATGCTTGTGTTTGTTTTTACAGTATTTATTTGTAACCCGCCCGTTTACATTTGTATTTTCAAATTGTTTACATTGATAGTAACGGCCATCGTTGTTTGTTTATAAAAATGACTGTTACTGCTAATGTGGAAAAAACTAAAAATAACTATTCATCATATATAATGGGAACAAGCTGAATTTTTATTTTCAAATTGTTTGCATTGGTATTGTTTACATTTGTATTTTCAAATTGTTTACATTGGTAGTAACGACCATTTGTGTTTGTTTATACTTTTGTGTTTGTTTTCAACTCGCCCATTCGAAAAGTTAACTTAGCATACCACTTATTACCCAACTTGATACTAAGTTAACAATTAATTGTGGAATCCAAATGAACAGCCAACAAAATTAAATTAGCAAAATGAAAAAAAACAAAACAAAACAAATCATTAGGAACGTGATTGGGCATAAATCTAAACTGCCCGCCAATTTTCAGTCAGTTCGCGATCGCCCGCGCGCGCTCTGAATTCGTTAGCATCTAACTTCACGTCAATCAATACAGTGGGATCAAATTACGCGCCAGTTTAATCAAGTCTCGAACAGTCTCCGATGCACGCGCTTTGCATCCACTAATTACTTGCGATTTCTATCACTACTAGCAGTAGTAAACAAAAAGTAGCAATAAACATAATGTATTATTCTGAAAATGATAACGTAATGCAAACGAAAAATTTTATTCGCGGTCAACATTACTTCAACACCGATTGTTGTTGTTTTATCAAAACCAAAATAAAACAAACTAGAACAAAAGTTTCAATAAATTTTGAAATAATGCATTCAAATAACTCATAACAAGTCATTGGAAACGCTCGCAAGTGAGAAACATCTCGCATCCTATACAATCATGAAAATAGCTGGTTCGAAATAAAGAAATGGCATTACCTCGACGTCTTCAATGATGGGGCCGCTGGTTGAAGGATCATCAGTGTCAATTACTGGTGTTGGCGTTGCGTTGAGGATGTAATTCGAGCAGCAAATGCCGAAGCTCATACGCCCGTCTTCGCGAACGTAACTGCAGGTGTCATAAACCCCGAGAACCCATCCGTCAAGAGCACCGAGATCAGGTATTTTGAAATAAGGATAACATTCCTTGAATGTCGTGCATTTTCCTACTTCCCCTTTGGATGTCAGACAGGATCCCCGTCCGAATGAGTCCAGATAAAATTGCCTCGATTTTCGGGCGTCCCTCACAGAAACCTCTTTTTCTAACAGAGCTAAAAATATAATGTAACCCCAAAAAATCATTGTTTAATAATCAATTAATAATTTATAGAAAATAATGTACGTGTAAAGAAAATTGAATTTCAATTTTTGTTTCAAGTCTTTGTTTTCTTTCTTCTAGGAAGGATGGACAAAAAAAGGAAGGAACAAAAGTTGGCTGATGAGCGTGAAACGTCACCCAGTCTGAGTTGAATGTTGGACGGGATGCAATGTCGAATCGCATGCAGATGAGTCCACGTGAAAGAATCTGCGTGCTTTGAAATAGCGCAAAAGCGAGGAATGTAATCGCGACGTTGGCACTCGGACATCGGAATCACGATGCATCGTTTAGATATGTGCGTTGCTTAACAAGCGTGTACCCTAACATAATAGAATTCCACTTGACTCTGTCACTTGAGTTCGCTGACCGAACGGATGCGCCGGTTATATTATACAAATACACCATATATCTTCCGAATGCGAGTGTCACGTTCGATACAATGTCTCCGCTGCTCATTAGCTTCGTAATTGGCAGCATGTTTTATTCATATTAATGATAAAAACAATTTCATTTGTAACTAAACCGCGATTGAAACGAACACGACAAAAACAATGATATAAATTTAAGAATGTTTATACAAAATTATCTTACTTAAAAATTTTTTTTATATGATTAAACATTTTATAAAATTGGATTAATGATTGAATTTTGTTTTCTAGCTTACGTTCAATGACAACGGTGTCATCTTCATCTCCAAGACTCGGTGGTTGCTCGACAAAAGTTGTGTCTACGAGAACCAGCAAGGCACCAAGACTCGTTGTTAATAAAAACAATGTCCAACCAGATGACCCGAACACCATCGTCACGAAAAAGTTGCCTGGGTTAATGGAGAATCATTAATTGGAACTGTTCCGCTGGGCACTGCACGCAAAATGTTGACGAAACAATGGAAACAAGTTTTCTGTCCCGGGATCTGCCTCGAAGACCGACACTAAGCAGGTAAGTCGTCGTTTAGCCGGATCCTCAACTTATAACGGGCTTGCCCTCCCCTTCGACTCTCGTCTGCCCCCAGCAGTTACATCCAGGTGGTTTTTCTGTTTTCTTTATTTCTTGAACAAAAAAAATAATAATAAAATAAAAGCCGTGCAAAAAAGTGAATCCAATTGAATCACTCCAAATCATCAGATGCAACCTGCCATGAGATAAAAATGTGCTATTTCTTTTAGAGAAACTCAAAGTTGAAATTTAGTAAATAAAAATTTTGCTAAACAATATTTTCAAAAATCGAAATTTTGATCGATCATCAGTAATTAAGATTATTTATTGTTTAACAAAAATTGCAAAAAGTTTGAATTAGTTATTAGAGGAAGGAAGATTCTCTCGGGAATTAATTCATTCTAATCCGTTGAAACCCTATTTTATGGATAATCTGTTTGATTATGCTAATTCATAAGAAAGATGTTCATGTTTGTATCAATCGAAGTAATATCGCGGAATACCCGAGCGTAACATTGGGGTTCGATGTACGACAATTCTTCAGGTACTCGCCAGGTCGATCTTAATAGCGTGTCAAACACCACATATTAACATAACGAACGCGAACCGTCAGGCTGGCCTTGAAGAGGCTCTGAAGGCAAGTGAGTACGGCCGTGAACTTGCTCAGCGTTCTCCCTGGAAATCCACGCTGCTCGCGAGGATATCAAAGACCTGCATTTTTCCTGTTTCATACTCAGGTTTTCTATGATGTAATGATTCATTACAGTCACTTTTCTGTCGTTCCATCTTTGTTTGAATAATTTGTTGTCTGCAGACTCTCATGGGTGGAAAATTAATTTGATCTGCTCAAATTAACTCCTTTTTTTATTTCCGTTTTAATTAGTTCATAAATTTGAAAATCATGAGAATTTTGTATAATCTTCTATAGTCCAAGTTTTTTTAAGAAAATTACACCAGTTTATGCAAACCATCTAACTAAAACTTTCATTCATACGTATTTTTCCGGTCTATAAAGTTTCCAATTTGGAGATAATAAAGAATACATCAATTGCATTTCGAAAAAAAGCATCGAGTGTCGTGTTATCAGAACTTTTTGTCTTTTATCCGCGACTTGGAGCTGTCTGTAAGGTATAATGGAGTTGTAATGTTGATACTGTTGAGGATTTTTATTTTTGTCAAATGATGCGAAACAGTAAAAAGAACGATGTTGTTTCTCCCTGGTTGCAAAAAAAAAAAAAAATAATCAATAAAGGGAGCAGCGACCCGTCAAACCGGACTCATCGACTTCGAAAATTTTTGTTGAAATAGTTCTTCTTTAACCTGGTCAGAGCACTCTGACTGTTTTTTTTTCTAAAACATTGTTTCAACGTTTAAATTAATATTTTTAATTTTCACCCCTACTTATCACAATTTTCTGAATAATAATTGACATAATTGTTGACCTTTGATCGAACTAAAATGTGTTATTTCGTTGAGAAACAATCTTTGATTCTGAAAAATCTTTGATATTACTCTCATAGTTGTTTCCTATCGATATCCTATCCGATGTCGTGATTGCGAGCAATTTGATGTACGCAATTTCGCTATTCTTTTTTTCATCTTAACTGTTATTTTTTAATCCAGAACCGGTTTCGACTTAGAATAATAAGTCAAGGGGTGGTTCCAGAGTTTAGCAAATAACATTTTAGCTCGTTTTTAATCGCTTATTTTTTGTCTCTTAGAAAGGACGTTGAAAGCAGATTAATGTCTTCAGTTTAACTTTGAATCTCTTAACAGCACTTTCCTGTCAGTAGTGTGAATTTCGGAACCAAAAAATATTCTTAAAATGCTTTGAGATTTCACATTTAATTGCATGATATTGATTTTCAAACGCCAAATATGATAGCAAGTGCCAAAGTGATAGACGCTAAACCTGATTAAAGTGATTAGAATAAATTTTGAACGCGGATGTTATTAGCTGATTCATGGTATTTGGACTCATTGATAGACGTCAAAAGGTATCTGCTAACTGTTTATTAGTGGTTCGATGAACTTTTTTATCGTAATATTTGGCGCAGCAACTTACACGTTTGTTTTCGTCAGCTTCAGCAAACAACAATAAAAAAAAATGTTGCAGACAGATTTTATAATTCGAAAGAGAGAGGTTGATAATTGGAAACGACTGTGATTTAATAATCACAGTCACAAATAATCTTAACTGAAACTAAAACTAAAAATAATGTCTTTTATTCATGGCCTTAAACTTGGAATTTATGTCTACTCGATAAATTTGAATTGTAATTTAAATAACAAAATTTTGCCAGAATTATTTCATTTCTGCAAAGATATGTTTGCAATTAATGTTGGTCATACATTTCAATATCATATTTTACGTTGAAAGTAATAAAATGTCCATCAGAAATAAACATTGGATTTACAAAATTGTTATAACAAGTTTTAGCATTTTAAATAATTTCACTATAAAAGACAACTCATTTCCAGCCGCGTCATAATTAATTTAAACGGTTCTGGACACAAATTTCTGGTGTTGATTTTTTTCTCTCTTTTACATTTTGACAGTGTAATTGGCATGTGTAAATTAACGTGTTACACAGAATGAACGATGGACCGTTAAAACTCTATTCACAACGTCCAAATTTTTCTGAAAATTATCACTTATTATTTATCACAATAAATGGTGAGTCAAGGAGCATCAAAGAAATTTATGACTAATTGTGGATAAATGAGTTCGACCATTTTCACATGTGATTCTGGTTTTTACAGGTCAGAGAGGCGACCTGACAAGTTTTATAAGCAGTCAATAATTATTAGCTATCATATCTTTCACTTTAAAAGAGATTTAAATCATCTTTAAAAGCTCTGAAAGTAAAACCCGGCGATAGGGATATAACTTATTCAATCAGCGACGTAGTGTACTTCAAAATTATAAAAGTACTTAGGAAAGTGAGATGAGAAACATGTCAGGATGAAATAAGTAATAACACGGAATTATAAAACGTACTAATATAATATTTATTGTTTCAATAAACATTGTAATAATATAATATCACCTCTGGCACAATCTCACGATGGCAAGACGTCGCGCAACGAATTGTTATCAACGTTTCTGTAATCCGATCGGCGGACTATGCGATACTAATCGTCCTACAGGGATACATTCTATATAAAATCTAAACCTACGGGCTCTAAAGGGAACCGATCGCAATTTACGCACAAGGTCAACGATACGCAAGTACAGGGTTGGGACACAGTCATTGGAAGCCGGCACATGCTATACACTCGTGACTCACACGTTTATATTTCTCTTAAACTCTAATCGAATCATACACCTTTCAACAACACATGATAACATTCTAACATCAACAAATTTTTCAACAATTGATCGCCAAATCACAACGAGCATACAGTTCGATCAATTCATTTGGGTGAAAAAAAAAATAATAATTTTCATCGTAGTGATATAAAACTCTTCAACTATTTTACAAGCGTGTGCAGACTCCCAAAGGCTTCGCGCTATTAAACATTCAAGTTTTATCTTCTTTAAACATAGGTAAAATTAAGAGTTCTAGAGTAATCGTAATCAGAGTAATAAAAAAAATCTGGTTCGAGACTATTACAAATGTCATGGACCAATGCTTAATAATTCTTTACTTGACAACAAACTTTCATTCAGATACCAACGCTCGTATACAATTTTGCTCACTCGCACAAGCTCACGCATTATTCTTTCACATTCACGCATATATATAAAAAATAACAAGATAGATATTACATACGTTTCTAATCAATAAAATCAATAATAATAATAATATCTATGCTGTATGCAATAAATGTAACAAAATATAGTATTCAATATAATAATAATAATAATAAAAATATGCATTTTTACAAGCGTATTTTGATCGTTGCTTTGATATTGGTACGAATGTTGATGATTCGATGTATAATGATGCGAGTGTTTGATTTATGACATTTCAATTGCGCAGTCACAAGCGGTATATAACTGTGGGCAAGATTTGATGGCTGTGTTAAATGTCTCTTTCACTTTGTGTTCTTTCTTGTGTCATAAACTAAGATGACCCTTAATTGGTAAATCGTGGCACTTATGAAATCACGAGAGCCGCGCACTCTGATAACGCTTTTCCAACCAGTACTAATTGCAGCGACTATCTTCAAGCGCGGGGATTAATTTGTCTGTCATCAAATAAATATTCTACTTTATAACGGTCGAATTGTTTGCGCATGTATATTGATTTCAAGTTTTCTAATACTTAAACAATTGTTGTTCTTGCATTCAGATGCTACGAGTTCGTTCGGTCTAAATTTCAAAGCACGTTTCAATTTTTACGACTAATTTTGTTCCGTTCGATCGTAAATCGAAATTTTTATCGTAACTCACGGGATCTAGAAATTTTCAAATTCGTTTTTACATACGCATTTATGTTACAGGCTAATATAATTTACTTCACGTTCTTAAATGGCTGATAAGAATTTTAAGTACCAGGTTTCAGTGTTGAATGGATGCAACGTACCGGAACGGGTTCAACAAATGATTTCACTCACGGTTTTGAGATTCGGCAATGACGTAGAACGGTGCGGGTGATATTTTGTTCGGGAACAAAAATCTTGGCATGATCAACAACAGATGATATAGTTGCGGTTGATGAAAAGTTAGTGAGATGTATTTTATGGACTTATCTTTAGCATACATACGAGATCTACTATTTGCGCACGGAAGACAAATTGTGTATCGAAACTTTAAATATGGAGTTTCAATTTTCCACAGATATGTTAAAAGGACTATTTCATGAGATGAATTATTTCCTAGAATGCAGGATTAAAAAAAAACGTTGAAATGATAAGAATGCTAATTAAAATTTTACATCGACGCCTTTGAATTTCCGTGCAGCGTTTTATTTTAATCTGCAACACATGTTCATAACAAGTGTCAAAATAAAAAAAAGAAAATCTGAGATAACAAGGAGTGATAACGCGAGCACGTAGGGTGTTCTTTTTGCTCACACTAGAGATCGCTTTCCAGTTCGTTGGATCAGAATAAAATGTTTGGTTGCTAGAATGCAGATTAGTAAAATTGTATTGATGTTAATTTCAATAGTCGTTTTTTATCGAGCGAAATGACATTTAGTGGATGAATTTATTGAGCAAAAATAATGTTCGTGATAGAACATGGGATGAAATTCAATGCGCTGAATATCATGCACCGCATGGATTATTTATCGAGGAAAATGCGGAATCCATCCAGAGGTGGTTTCTATGATTTACATAAATTTGTCATTTACAACTAATCACCTACTCTTTTAACAGAAACATTCGCATAAATTTCACAAAATATATAAATCACGTTTCATCATAATATTTATTCCTTACGTATTAACGCATCGATCACAATTTTTTTAATTTTCATTATTCAGACAGCCATGATACATTTAAGATACCGTTCGAAAGAATATAAAAGAGTTGAAAAATTTGAAAAATTTCAAAGTCTACAGACAACATGACGTCCTTTTGCAGTTAGAAATAAATACAATAAATATCTTTATATAATAAATTAATCCAAATTCGTAACTATTTACGAATTTTAGAAAGAAAAAAAAATAAATCTACAATTAAAATCATAAAGATGAATTTATTTTTACAATTTTTTGTTTATAAGTAATTTCGAATTTCGTGGTTCAATGATGAACAAAATTATTTAATAATAGATATCTACAAATTTTAGATAAGCTCTTAGATTTATCATGGCGGACAACAATTTCTATAACGATTCTTGTTCTAGCGATTTAGGTAAATCACCCTGACGGATCGTAGATCCCTATTTGTTCTGCGACTGTATAAAAAAAAGTCTATGCAATCAGGAGCAAAGTACATTCCGCACGTAGACGTTGCATCCACGATTATTGGACTAACAAAACAGTCCTTTTATTCCCTTAACGTATATAACATAAACACATATATAATATATGCGACATATACATGTGTACTTATGTGTATGAAACTATATACAAGATATGCGGCTCGGACGTTTCTTAAATTTAACGCAATTTGTGTGTTATTGAACGCGCTCACGTGCTTGCAGACTCGTGAACATGTCCGTGAACGTGCGCGTGCGTGTGCGCGTGCGTATGCGCGTGGGCCGTGGGTGCCAATGGTGATGGTGGTAATGGCGCTGGTGATGAGGGCAGTTCAATGAGAGTGATGTCGTACCCCACGTTTGGTGACTCGTTTGGATCGTTCGGCGAACCTGGATTGTCACGGTTCTCCGGGCTGATTCGCGAGTGACTCACTTCCAGTATAAACAAGTCCTCGTCGACGTAGTAGCGAATCATGTCGTCATCAATTTTCGCCGTAACTCTGTAACAAAAAAATTGGCCATTCATCATTACCGCTTTTTGAACCAGGCTAGCGTCTTTCTAATCAACAAATGAAAGATTGGCTTATCAAAATGTGTTTCGTGTTAACACATCCGTTTCTATTGTAACAATTTGACAAGCTGTAGCAAAAAGAGTCATGGAACAAAAAATCAAGACGATGTTCATCGCTAGAGCACATGCGGTGAAAACGTATTTAGAAAATCATTAAAATAACTAAATAAGAGTAAGACGTTTAGGATCATTTTCAAATTTTAACTCAAGTGTTCACCTAAAACACACAAATCTTGATGTTATAACAAAAATTTGTGACAGTTCAACAAGCAAGGGCACATTCCAGATCGTCGCTTGCTTATCAAACCGCTTGACAAGTTCATAGTCCTCGAGCTGTCAACCTGGAAACGATCCTAAAACCAGAAGCATATATAAACTTAGCAAAAACACCAGGGTTGAAAAGAAAAACCGACTAAGGTCTACTTAAATTGTCATTACTTTTGTATTGAAACATTTATTTCCATAAGTCAAAAGTGCAAATTTGCATGAGAATTTGATTCGCTTCAAGTAAGAAACAAATAAAAGACTTGACTGCAATGAGATGAAAAATTAACGGAAAAAGGAGTGTAAGCATGCAACCGTCAGCGTTAACTGGTGGCCATACAAATTAACCGGCATTACATCAAGCAAAATCATGTGGAATCGTTTGTTGTTGTGAAAGATAAAAAAATAAGTTTGTTCAAACAAATTATAGAGTATTGAAATAAACAATGACAAATAAAAAACGTATCTTTTGCCAATGTGTCAAGCCACGTGTATTTTGAATGCAGGAAAATTAGTCAATTAGTTGCAGTCTCCGATAAGACAGGAGAAGAGCGTGCAGAAAATGAGATAACGAAACATGCAGAATCGTTGGGCCATAATTTAATCGGAAGAAGGATGTACCACCAGCAACGTGCGATCTATCCGGTAATGTCACCGTTAAGTCATGCACTACACTCGAGCGTGCATGTAACTAAGGATGACATCCTACTAAACTTACCCCTTTGTGTTTTTGCGATAGAGGTTATTAATACTCGAGGTTGCAATTTTGTACTTTGACTCAATCTGCAAAATAGAAAAAAGTAGAACATTAGAACTACATGACGGTTATCGGTACTTGTTCGTGGGTTTCGTTTTATTTCGTCTGGTCATCCTAGTTTCTTTATTTTTAATCTTCTTTGGTATTTTTATTTGATCAATTTATTAAGGCACGCTTTGTTTGACTGCAAAAGCAACATTACAATTTTTGACAAGTGAAACCTATAATTCATTTATAGTGTCTGATAACTTTTGTCTTTGTCCACTTTTTTCTCAAGTATTTTTGTTACGTTATTTCAAAGCGGTTTCCGGACGACGGGATAATCTGTTTTACGTTTTCGCGTTGTTAATTGACATATCAGGGTGACGTATTAATCACAATACCATGGGTGAAAACTTAGTAGGTACATGCTCATTATTGATTAGCGATGAATGGGAATTAATTGGAGTGATCTTCCAATCAGAACCTTGTTTTTGAACGTTCTGGTTGGACGGGACGAATTCATTCAGGATCATCGTGACGATATTTTGTTCTTCTTTGAAAAGGTCATTCACGCGTGCAAGCAACGATTGATCCTGAAAAAAAATTCGTAGACAATCACTCTTACATGCATGTTCAGCACGTCATGTCGTGGATTACACTAGTAAACATGTACACTCGACGTTAGTGCTTGTTTTTAAATTTGGTGTAAATTATAACCACTGTACGCACTTCAGGTTCGCATAAATGCCTTATTCAAACCGATCGTAAGCTAGCCCTGAGACATCCTTCATACTATCGGTCTCTCGGAAACTTGAAAAAAGAAAATTTCGTTGTTTCGATTTTTATTTTACCTTTGCAAACGTATTTCTAGAGCTATGAACCTGATCGAACCTCATACATGTGAAATTAAATTTTTTTACAAGTTAAATCGAATCATCGAAATTCTTCTGTTTAAAATTTGATAATGATAAGAGCACTGTTGCATGAAAACTTGATGGTACTTCTTGACTACACAAATATTTCACCTGAATACGTCTTACTATCTTCACTCCCAAAAATAAGGTCATATTCCATCTTACATGATTACGGTGAAGTCTCAAACCATTTATGATTTTCGTTTTCATTAGTAATCTGTACAATATTTTATTATTAAAAAAAAAAAAGAATTTTTGAGAAACTTATTAAAACAATGCAATTCTTACAGCGTTCAAGAGTCCCTGCACACTTGGCGGTGTCACGTGCAGTGGAGTGTAGACGTCTTCGGTTTCCTGGCGGACGTACAGCATGACTCTTTCCTCGGCGTCGGGACCTCGCAGGTGAGTAGAATGTAGTCTATTTCCAACCGTGCCGGTAACGACCGAATTAGCCGCGAGGCTTGTGGGTGGAACCCCTTGCAGCACCGAGCCCTGGAGCTCCTGAACCTGCATCAGCAACGAGTCCTTCTTGTCGTGGAGTGAACTCAGATTGTCGGGCGGGAAATGGTTGTGGAACTTGAGGGCTGGGAGGCTCGATCTGCCGCCGCCGCACGCGGGGTACGGACTGCTGCCTCCAGTTTTCAGTCCTCCACCCTCGCCGTTACTTAGGGACGAGGTATCCGTGTCACCCCCGCCCCCACCTCCACCGCCTCCGTAGAAGCCAGACAACTCCATTGTCGAAAACTAAAGAAAAGAAAAGAAAAATTACATTCAAGTTCGTCTACTTTATCACATCTTTAGAGTGAATGAAAAATTATAGCTAGACTAATTAGTTAAACTTATTGTTTTCTTAAAAAAAAATAATCTTTTGATTTGAAAAAATTCATTCAAGATTGATATGTCTATTCTATGATAAAATTTGCATCGTTAGTAAAATTATTGAAATATAACTATTCCAACGAGAGCTTTTATTAATAGTTACGATCAATATACAGTTTCAATTCTTAATCAGCAATCTGAAAATAGTAATGACTGAAATTATTTATATAATTTTTGTCAGCTTTCGAGTGATATAAACTTGTTTTACACATTGAATATTAAAATATTCGCGATACAGGAGTTGCGTTTAGTGGAGCATCTCGGTATGAGGCAGGGGATCGCGGATCGAGAGTTTAATTAAAGATTTCTTGTGCAGCAGTAAACATCACTTAATGTCAATTCCAATTTGTTGAAATCAATGATAATTTTTCAAACATCTAAGATTGTTAATAACGAATTTGTACAATCAGCTGCACTAGTAGACGTGATAACGCACCTTGTCAATCGAATGTTCCGCCGGTGGGGAGAACAGAACGGGTGGCTTGTGCAGATCAGCCATTGAATAAAATTCACTGCGCTCCGTGACCGAATGATACAGTTCATCGAGTTTCTTTCTCCCCGTGGCTGTCATCTTTCGTTTCGCCGCGCGTCTTTCTTCATCTCGAGTCTTTCTCTCAGCTCCCTGCGGAAGAATCAAAGGGTAAACACACCTTTCAGTCGCGCTCTTTGACATGATTGACACTCAATGGAGTGCGAAGTCATTTAAACTGACAATTACCTTATCACAAAATACTTTGATTTGACAATAACCCCGATGCGTTGGTGGTATGAATGTGGGATTGTGCTGTGACGGGTCTTCGTAAGAGTCTATTTGAATGTGCAGCGGAAGACCTTTGACACCTTTCTGACTTGAGAAATCTGTACTTAGGCACTGTACAGCAACGTTTATCTGTAAGTATAAAAATAAAACAAATTAATCTTCAAATTCAAAAAAATTATTCTATTTATTTTTTTTTATTTTCCAAACAGTAACATATGGCATACCTTTGCAGATGATTCAGATGGGTTCCAGTACACCGCAATGGCATTGTGAGCAATCTCCTCGATACATCCTACCAGACCGACACTATTTTTTGTATCTGAAAAATTCAAGACGACAAATTACCAAACAGTTTGAAATATTTTTCTTTTACGAAAGAAGAAAAAAGGAGTCATGTTTGATTGCCAGGAGTGAACAACGTACCCTCTGTTCTCCACTTCTAGGGTCAGCTTGTAAGAAAAAGCGAGGAGTGTCAAAAAGGAGCGTCATTTCGAAGGGTAAAGTTGAAAAGTATTGTTCAGATATGAAAAAATAAAACCAATGTCATTTCAACAAATCTTACCGGCGTCCAGGATCCTTTGCTTGACCGAGTGTTGTCTGCCGTGCCAGAACTGCCAGGCCTTGATTTCATCCTCTGGACTCTTTTCTTCTCGGAACATGAGCATGATCACGCTCTGAAAAAAAGAGAGAGAACAAAAAATGAACATTACTGTATCAATTAAAGAAACGGTGACAGTTTCGCGATCAATCATTATCCGTATCAGTTGTCGGCGATTGTGCAAGCGGACTTCAAAGTGTCAAAAACAACGACGCGAACGAATTGCTCCGACGAGTCGTAGGTGTAGCTTCAAGTCTTCGGTCAGACACAATGAGCGCGATAATAAGTCATAGGCGCGACTTTTTTTTGTCATGATTCGGGTGAATGGGCGAACGCTGCCGGATAAAGTGTTACGCTTGTGTCGCGCACGCCAAGTGTTACAGCAGCGCGTGTACCATCGATCACGTACTCCGCGTGTCTCTCTACAGGGTGGACACTCGATTAGTAATTAACAAGGAAGTCGTAACTCGTCATCGGCGGAAAAATCGGGCCTTATCGCAATGGAAATTGCTAACGGTACCGCCTCGTACCAATTAAAGTCGCACCGCGAGAACAAACGACCTCATTTCACTTTTTTTACCGATCCCGAGCAAATGAGAAAGAAAAAAGTTCTGATCAAACAGTCGACTTTCAAAGAAATCATTAACTTCAATTTTCATTTTTTTTGTTGGTCAAATTTATTGTCAAGAAATAATGTTAGAACATTTTTTTATTTTTTGTTAGTTTTGTTATTTTTGTCTTAAGAGATGAGAAACAATTTTTTGACGGTTGAAAATATTACCTTTACAGTCTGTCCTGGCTTCAGAAGAGGTTTATCAGGGTCCGGAACATAATCCAGAGTGATGCCATAAAATTGGCCCTTGTTGATGTACGTTATTCTGTCATCCTCTCGTCGCTGTGACGTGCTTATAGGTGATTCTAGGTGGTACTTGAAACCATAGGCTGAATATCTGCAATCAAGTAACGTAATAATTATGAATTCATCAAGTGATTGCGTATATACGGTTTTTTGTTCATTTTTACAAGCCAAATCAGGGGCCTTGTGTACGGATAAGTGAGATTAAATATGCACTTGCACCATATTAATTAACTTTTCACAGCGAATCTCGTTGCGGTTAAATTTATTGGAATAATCGAAAACCATAATTTAATTGGGAATTGCGAAAGATGTGAACACGCAACTACCCGAAAAAAAACTTTCTTCTCTTGCTACCGATTACAACTATCAAAACACACGTTCCATTACTTTGAAAACCATATGAACTCGGCATACATTTGCATGAAGCAACACGAAATACCGGGAAATCATTTAAGATTGCAAATTCTCTCCACCAGCGGTCGAAATTCAATTCTTTCCCTAGTACCGTTTAAAATTGAAATGAAAAAAAAATTAAGTTGTGCAAAGCGATTTGGAAATGAAAAAAGAGGTCTACGCAACAGAAATACCTCACGCCTCCTTTGAACATTATTTAATTATCCCTCATCTCTCCGGATTATTCTCGTTTCTTAACCAATTAGCGTCAATTTTCGCGATTTTTCGTGAAATTTTTCACGTGAAATGCCACTCATTGAAATCGAAATAATTACGTGTCTGCTCGAAATAACAGCTTGGCAAACTATAAATATAAACATCGGTGGCAAGCCGACGGTTGCAGTTTTCGCGTCTGAAAAAGCAACAAGGTCGATAAATACTGCGGAATTGCAGTGCATAATGAACCTTAGTAAGTGCGATAGTCGCGTTTGCGTGTCGAACTCGCCGAGATAAAAGCCCGAAAACGAACCGTGCTATCCGAAGGAAGTGACTATCTATTTCACGCAGCGACTTACGTTACACCTTTTCCACCTAGTTAGCCTATCGCCGGTTTGCACTTTTACAATATTACGTGTATCGCTAAAGACGGTGGCGTCAGCGTCACACGGCTTTCGTATTTCAATTTTTAATGGGGTCGGCCGCGAAACGCAAAAGATAACTCCGGCCGCGACACACCGGGTCAACGCCCCGGCAACGCTTCGGTATTACTTATGCGCTGGTTCCGTGTGTGCCTCTCGCACGTCTTTTTTTTTTCTCTCCTCCTCTTCATCGCCAACTCGTTCATTATCGGCGATTTCGCAATGACCGAAAAATTGACGCTGCAACTCACTGCCACGCACAATCTCGCTTTTTAACCCCAAGGCAAGTTTCACTCAAATAACCGTTTGTTCGTTTCGGACAGAAGATTTTTTTTTCGGCTCATTATTATGTTTTCACATCTTGTAAATATCTTTATTGATGAGTACTTAAATTCTCGTATTCTTATTTTCTCTTCTTTTTTGTTTTTTTTTTATTCTGCCTGATCAATTTCGAAGAACAAATTTTATTTTTTTTTTTGCACCGAAGAATGTTTCCGCGTTATTGGAAATAGAAACTCGAGTTTATAGATTGGGAAACATCTTCTGAATTCAGAAGTTAGCAATTAACATTTTTGTCATTGAATTTGCCCGAAACTCTTTTTTTTCTGCAGAATTTACACAAACTTCCAATAAAAATCTCACGACATTTGTCGTGATTTCATCACGTATTGAAATTATGAAAGAATCCGTCCAAGAGATACAGATAATTTTGAAAGCAAACGTTTCAGGACATTGCCACATACCAAAGATCAATTATTAATCACATTATTCAGCACTTTTTATAATAAAAAACCAAACTTATCTCGGGTGTTTGAAAAGGATTTCTCGCAAATCACAATGATTATTTTCTATCATCAAAATCAATCCTAATTCACTTTTATTTCTCTGTATTATATATAAAAAAAATCATTTACCATCAATTATTCTAATCATTTTTCAAAGGTCACGTAAACATAATTCTAGGCCGAGAAATTTTGCTACCATCATAAATTAAAATTTCAAATTTAACTCGTTCAGTTCGAAAGAAAAAAATTCTCCTCAAAAAGATACTTACATTTTTGGTATCTGAATTTTGTCGGCATCATTCTGTCTTCCAAAATCGTGCCAAGGTCTCGATCTCGGTGGGTTAGGGTTAGGGGTCGTGGTTGTTGTTCCGGCAGAAACGAGTCCTCCCCGTTGCACTTGCGTCTGCGTGTGGTTTTGTTGCAGCTGCAATTGCAGAGGTTGGTGATGTATCACAGCTCCGCTTTCGATGACCACGGTGGCAGCAGTCGCGGCCCCGCCAGGGCACAGTTCCGTATAATCGAACGAGGACTGCAACAAACGAAAACCTCAATGAGACAAAACGCATTCCATCGAAATTCGGTTTGCGGTCGACAGTTCCACTTGAGCGTGACGGAAGTCGGCGCATACTCTGCGGTATCGTAAAATTTGCCACTTACGACTCGCGCGCACGCAACATGCAAGTTAACAACCGATTTACCGTCGACGTTTTGCTCGCACTTTTTGCTCCGACATCATGTCATTCATGCCTCCCGTCAATACTTTATTCATAATTAATTCAACCGCAAAAGAGCTTGTTTCGGCTCGTTATTGTCTAATTAGCCGGGCGCTCGATTAACGACTTTTGTGACTACCCGATGTTCCCGGCCTTGTTTTTATATGTCGAATCGACCAATCAATTTATTTATCACTCGTTTGGTCTCTCATTTTCAACTTTTGCAATCTCTTTTAACTCAACCGAGTACTTTTTATATATTATATACACAAATTCATATCTTACTGAAAATTAAAATTGATCTTAAATTTCATCATTTTTCCAACGTCCTCTCATTGTCTGCAATCTCTGTCATTGTTAAATAATTTCACTATTTAATAACCACCGAAATTGATTTAAATTTAATCACACCGATAAAATTTAATTTTTATTGAAAAATTTTATTTCTTGATCACCCATAGATCAGTGTCAACTTAATACCTGAATTTGTAATCTCTTTTTTGATATTACAGAACATATTTGAACTAACCTGATGAAGTGCCGTAGGTGCATGATGATCCTGTCTAGGGGTGACTGCATCAGCCCCAATTCCTGAGTCGGGACTTGGAAGATCAACGGTGAGGGCCTTGCTGCTACTCGAAGACGAACGAATTGCATGCGTGGTGGCATATGTGCTAGGCACCACTTCATACCTCGTGTACGAAGCTGTGGTCGTCGACAACGAGGAAGAACTCGACGATGCCAATGGAGGCAGCGTTTCCCCAGTCACGTAAACTGCCGTCGCCTCCGGATGCAGACCCGTCGTGTTTGCACCTGCTGCCGTCGTCGGAGTGTAGGCCGTCGTTTGCAAACGAGGACTGCACGAAGAGTAGTGCGGCGAATGTTCGTAAGGACTGACATATTGTTGTAACTGAAAATAATGTAAATTGTTTTTTGGTCATTTCAATTCAATCTTTTCGTTCTTGGAAACAATTTATCGAGCGGGGCAGGTCAGTGATAAAAATTGTAATATGATTGTGAACATGAGCGTTTGTTAAGAAATAGCTTGGACAAAACTAAGAGCACATATGTCTGTCGCACGTCAAATTTCTTGTGTTCCCTTGTACAGAGAAACCGGGACTGCGATTTTTCGCAATAAAATTGTACTTTATTGTTGGTACGATCATCTGCTGGCCTTAGATGGACGGACGAATCTTTTTTTGTCACGAATACTGTCTCCATTCTTGTATACACGAGATGCAAAAAATGAAAAAATATTATTGTAACTCGCGTGTAAAAGTTGACGATAAATATTTAATGGAGTACAATTTAATGGTAAGAAACTGTGAGTTAAGCGGCAGTTTGTAATTCATAATGGCATCCAACGATTTTACCGCCACGGACAATGTATTGAAATTTATTGAAAAATCATTTACTCGATTTTCGAGGTAAGAACGAAACGAAAAGAAAACAAACTTTATAAATATGCGATCCAAAGCCGCAGAATCTTAAAACTAATTACCGATTAAAGACGATAATCGTAATCGCTTCGTATTATTAATTCCGATAGCAGAGATATATAATTTCAACGATTAATTCCGCGCGGTCATTATTTGTTGATCCCTCCGTACACGACTAATCACAAATTAATGCAAATACCCACTGGCATCTGCGATTTCTCGATCATTCTTCAGCGATAATCATCTGACAGGCATTATAAACTATTTAATTTTATTCGCGGCGACGCGCGGTGCACTCGCTGCCAGCGACATTAAACAACCGCGAACCGAACATCGCTTACAAATTCAAACAACAAGTTCAACAACTCGCTTCACTTTTTGCGACGCAAGCCGCGATGTCGTCTGCTCCAAATTTAGATTCAATCCACGTCACAAACTTTCCTCAATAATTCCCGCATGCTACCCTTCTCGGAAGCTCATCAATAAATATCCACCTTTTTTCCACCCTTGTCAAGATTTCCCGCAAAACCAAAAATCTTTTTCCCTCCGTCCATCGGTGATCATACATTTTATTAGTCTCAACTTTTTATTTCATTTCCAAGTTCTAGAATGTTTCACTAAAAATGTAAAACGTTTTGTCTGCACTTTTCAAACATTTGTATAGTTCTTATTTTAAAATAAAATTAATTTAAAACAAAACTGATAAATGTTTTAAAAGTAAAGGACAAAACGATTTGAAATAAAATATTATACTTTTTGCAATGATTACCTGTATCTGGTGTTGATGATGGTGATACATTCCAGGTGGCGTTGGACTGTCTGGTTGTGACTGCTTGTGTCGTTTGCTGTTCTGTCCGTTGCTGCCACCACGGGACGAACTCAGGTCCTCAGGCTCGCGTTTGACCCCGGCGATACCACCGCTGGAGGATCCGTCGTGGCGGAGCGATTGTGGACTCAGCGGAAGCGGAAGCCCGCTCTGCAAGCTTTGTCCCGGGCTGTGCGATTGTTGGTTGTACTGGTGCAAGAAGTGGTGCAGCTCCCCTCCGCCCGAACCTTCGTTGCCTTCTATGCGATTCGTCGAGCCCGTACCAGGCGCCTCCTGCACCAACAGTTTCTGGCCCATCACACCCCTTTAACAAAACAACATTTCACATTCATCTCTATTCATTCGAGAAAATGTTACACAATCGTCCATCTGATATTATCATTTGCGTTTGTCGATAGGTTGAATTTACATTCATCCTCCCCGTATACAATCGGATTAAAATCGTACCATTAATTTAATTTCCATAAATTTTGAACTTTCGAAAACGATTATTAAACTTTGTTCGTTTTTTTAATTTTATTTTATCATTTTGTTTTCTTTTTTTTTCAGAACGCTCCGTGGAATGTCTGAGTTTTGTGGTGGAAGATTTCTAGAGGATGGTATAATAGTTAGAAATCCATCGAGTGACTTTGCAAAGTCATTGGATGTCAAGTTCGAGCGAACATTTTAATTCGAGAACTCGTTTTCGTGAGTTGAAACAAATGAGCATTCGTACTACAAAGGTGAGCAATGCATAATACTTTCGACGCTTTATCGAGTTGATTTGACAAGTGGTTCGACTTCTGTGTGTTTACGAGGTCACATTTTCTGCCTCGGACTAACGGATGCTAAACATTGTTGGGTTTCTTCTGGTAGCCGAGCTATTTAATAACAGGTTCTCAAAAAACTGGTTTGTTCCGTATCTGTCTCATTAAACGCTGATACGAGGGGGAGAAAAAATTGATCTTCGCTGATTTTTATCTCCAATCAGACCATTTATCGCGTTTTCACAATGAACATTTCTATCGGAAAAGTCAGTAGCGGATGTCTCCTAGAACAATCTTATTCAACTTATTTGGTTGGAAATCCACAATCCATGTCTCCGTCTTAATTTTCAAACTTCAACTCAATCTTCTCTTGTTTACTCAGACGTAAAGCGAACAAAATATTAAAACTTTTTATCCCAACGAAAATCAAAGCACCAGACGTAAATAAATTTTTTTTTCCCAATTCATTTTCTAAATGCAAATTAAAGATAGGATTCACAAGTCAGAGGGTACCCAGAAAAAGTCGATAATTGGTTGACAAATCATCGTAAAAGATTGTCCGTTCTCATCGTAAAGAGAGGAACGGCGTTAAAAATTTCTCGAACTCTCACTCGTCTCGTAAAATCCGTCGGATTGGAGATCGAGAGACTCGGCGCGGCATTATGTGAAGTAGTTAACATGTTATATTTAGCATGATAATACGTATCCACAAAGCCCGGACCCTTATAAACTGCCAACGCTTGCGATCTTGCCCTTTCCGTTTCCTTTTCATTTGTCGTCCTTGTCGCGCGCGAACCCCTCGGCACCGGCTACGAGTGTCGCGGTGGTGCCTACCCCACGGTCAGATGCTCCCATACAATGGGGCCTTTTTTCACTTGATACCTGATCTCTCTCGCTAAGACTTACAGTCGATGCTTTGCTTTGGCACTTTGATGGGGTTCAAAAAGAAGGAGCCAGTCATCGCGAAATAAGGACACCCAACTCCTAACCCGGCACCAACACGACAGCCCCCATGAATTTGGCTTAAATGAAATGGATCCGCTGCGATTCGAGTGCCAAGTGTACGATAATGCATGCTAATCCGCGACCAAAGCTCCAAACATATTTAAAACGTACGATACGTATAAATATATAGAAAGAATTATAGATTTTTTTCTTATTTACATTTGGCCTCTTTTTTTCTGTCAATCCGTGTGAAACGACCGGGGCAGATATTATTAGTCTGTAAATCGATTCTCTCGATGATACATTTTCTGCAACCGTTTAGACCAACTTGAGAAAGAAAGCGCGTTTTTCAAATTCCTTCAATACGCGAGTTGAACAAATTGCTTTTATGATGCGATAACAAAAAGTGGAGATGGAAGAGGCAGGGGGACAAAAAAGATTGTTAATAGGTTCTCGTGCGTGGTCTTTTTCTGAAAATTGTAATAGAAAATTTTTGTCACGCGTCCGAGTTAAACGAACCGCTACCTTTGAAACGACCGCGAGTGCCGTCAAAAATGGCGACACCGCGTTGAAACAATCGTGACTCGCGTGTTATGAAGCACATAAGGCACGTGTAATGGGCTAAACGGCAGTTGCCCATTGTGCCAGGCCGGCGGGAGTGAAAAAAGCGACCCGGATGAGACAAGTCAAGTGCATCGGTCTCACGTCTCGAGCGAGTTCTGCATTTCTAGTTTTGCAACGGCGCACGAGCCTTTCCCATTTGCTCGTTATTTGTGCACGCGCCCTTTTTTTATCTTTTCATGCAAAAAAAAAAATTATTTTTCCCTTCTGTCGGTCTCTCCCACTCTTGGCATTGGGTCGCGACCGCTCATCTGCCCGATTTCCGGTTTTGATTCCGGTCCTGCCATGGATTTGAGTCATTTGTCAGCAGTCAAAACCAAAGAATGTTTGGTCGCGGAACCGTGACTCTGAGTTATGACTGGGGATAGTTGGGAACGTTTTATAGATGGCTGTTTTGAGTATCAAAATGAAGGATTAATCAATTGAGAGGCAATGATGAAAAAAAAGCGTGGGGGATAGATTATCAACAAGTTGCGGGTCGCAGGTGACGCAATTCTCAGTTACATGAAATTCCTTAGTCCCAAGGAGATACATGATTAGTGGCTAAATAATAGATTTTTTTTGTTTTTGCGTTTAAGATAAAATTTTTGTTTCAATTAAAATTCACGAGAAACGTTTCTTAATGAACTGCAACGAATTTCGAATCTTAATATTGGACTAATTAAAATCCCAGAGCTACCAGAAAAAAAAACTTGGCGTTGATGTTGAACGGTTCGCATTGGCTCGTACCATCAATTTGGCGATACCATCGTGTAGCACACGTGCTTTTGTCGCGAACAGTTTCGTAGAGTTTTCAACGACCAGTTTGTGGGGTTCACACAAAAAAAGGCATGACTTGACGAACGCAGATAGAGTGCGTAACGAGGTTTGTGACTCTTGCTCTTGTCTGACCCCTTCAGAATTCGCTCGGAAAACAGAGCCGGGTCAAGATGATACCGCCGGCTTACGCGGTAATCATATTATAATCATAAATTTGAATGAACGAGAGCAGGCTCGCGCATTACGTGTCAGGCATAAGGAGGAGTTTTCTGGTTTCGCAGGCCCGTTTCGTTTTACGACGTGACACGGCGTGCCTTCGCCGGGTCAAAGGTCGTTAGAGTAGGTTGATGTCCATTCTCTTAAGACTTTGTAAATTATGTGAATTTATTTATCTTTATTTTTAAATAAAGCATCAAGTTCTTTGAATGTAATTAGTATTTCGAGTCTTACAAACAGAGTTAAGTAGTATTCAGAAATAATTTTTCTTTTTTTTTTCTATCTTTTTTTCTATTTTTTTTTGACGACATTTTTTCTATATTATTTAGAAGTTGTTATCTATGAATTTTATTAAGAGAAGAAATTCCATCGGTGTACAGATAGTGTTCAGGTCTAATTGAATTTGCAATGTTGGAAATTGGTTATTTCTTGCTAGACTAGTTCATATAAATGTTACATATCTCTGTTATCGATAACGCGAGCCATTTCACCGCGTGTGATTACAAAAACTTATTTACAGTGGCTCAGCATTTAAATTGCCGGACCCGTTAGCAAATTCTAATCCCCGGGTAAACAGTTAGACCAATAATTCAAAAAGTCCGGATGGTTATTAAAATTTGATCATTCATCATTGAACGTTAATTCATTTCGGAGCGTAATTCACCGATCAAAAAAGCCAGCCACGCGTGGCTAGAGATAGTTTCAAATTATATACACTTATTTTTACATAATCTCTTCTGGTGCTGAAATTCAATATGCAAATGTATGTATACGATCATATCACTTTTACAAGATTATCGTAAGTTTGAATTAAAAAAAGGAGAATAAAAAAGAAACAAAAAAGGAACATCAAAGAAAGAAAAATAGTGTGCAGACAAAATAATAAAAGAAAAAAAAAAGAAGTTTCGCCAAACTTTTTTGATTACGCAAATGAACTCGGTTGACAATCGTCGGACTATCGGGCGGTACCTCGCGCGTACTCCCGAGGCCTCTGAATAATTCACGGCGGAAAAAGGACTCTCGGTTGGGCTAAATTAATTAATGCGAATAATTTTTGCGACAAGCCCCGCTGTGTGTTGCTAATAAATTTAACGAATACCGTTTTCCGCGCGGAGTCTCGGCGCGTCAGTCCCGCATTTAATTAAATCATTGATATCCGAAACGTTGTCGTCGCGCGGAGAAATATTGACTCGGCGTGCGAATGCTCGCATCCACATGTACAGATATATAACTCTAAACATTTTGTAAGATCTCGGCGCGACGATAACCAGGAAACGAAACGCTTAATAAGACGAACGTACGGGACGTTCGCGGCTTCATCGCGCTCGTTTTATCATCTGCTACGGTTCGAGGCGTCCCGCGCCACCTCGTCACACGTCGCATCGCGCTTGTCCCTTCGTTAAAGTCACCGCGAGAGAAGACTCTACACGGTACACGTAACAAATTGATTTTCCGCGAAACGAAAAAAATTGAACATTCGACAAATTAATCACATTCGAATAGTCGCATAAATTATGGACTTCCTCTCTCGTTTGAAAACGTCTCACGGTGAATGCATTAAGGAGGTGATGCGCGTAAAAACTCTCCACACCTGATGTTTTCAATGGGGGGATAAAAACAAAACACAAGACTGCAAAAGTACAAAAACACTTTTTGCGGGTAAAATTAAAAATGATACATTTTATCAAGAAATAAAGTGCTTTTTAATTTACCGTTCGCAACAAAAAAGGACTGGAAGAACCGGCAAAAATAAAACTGAATCGACGATCAATTTATTCGAGGAGAAAAAGAAAACGTCCATTGAATATGAAAATGTTATTTCGGAGGACAAAAAATCCGAGAGGACAAGAAGTGAGAGAGAAAGAGAGGGAAAAAAGGAGACGAAGAAAAATAAATTATTTTATAATTCGATTCGATTTAAAAGTCGAAGAAATAAAAGCGGCCAACTTTCAGCTACCAATTTTTCTTCTGCCAGTGACAGTCTCTTTATTTGCCATCGGAACCGCAAGACGGTTAATGCCTCTTCCTCAGCCTCAAACTCTCCTTTTTTGCGGCCGCGAGCTAAACAAGCGAACCGAAGAAAAAAAGAAAAAAAAAACAGAATAATAGAAGAGCGCGTCACGAAATTATTTTTCGATGCCGCGCGTACGTGTTTGTCTTTTCGCAGCGCTCTTAATTCGCGCCTTTCATGACTCACTCATGGCCATCGCTTAAGAACTAGCCGTAAGCTCGACTAATTGGCGAATGCGACGTATAAATTCGCGACAACCAGCGAGTGCTACCTTGACGCCGTGCGTTGACCGGACGCTGCGGGTTAAGACGCAGAGAACCGCGCTCTAAAGGTGTCCAACGCGATCGCTCAAAGCTTTTCTCTCGGGTTTTTTGTCTTCACACTTTGTTCCCCTCGAGCTCGTCGTTTAAAAACTAATCACCAACTAATCAATATAAGTTAAAACTCCATTTAAAAACTTATCCACTTACTCTTATCAGCACTATGAATTTAAAATACATTTTTTCATTTAAAAACATTTATGCATTCAGAAAAAAAAGTTTCTACTTTTTAGAAAAGTATTTTTAATTTTGTTAAAAATTGCCTTGGATGAAAGTTAAATTGAAGGTGTTGAAATTATCAAGATAGATACGTTATTGTTTTGAACGTTTTATTTAAGTTAACAGAAAAATCAGACATCACTTTACTCTTTCAAAATGCGTGTCGCCCGTCGGCTCGCGATGATCAAATGGTGTGCCTTCACCTCTCACTTAACCAAATACCGTTGCAATATGTTTCGATTTTTTGGAATTCCTGTTAACGGTAAAACCCGCGACCCTCGCGGATTAACGTGTCTTTGACAGACAATTTTTTCATCATCAAAGACACGAACGAAAAAAAAAAAAAACAACAAAAAAATCTGTCAACTTTCAACTCTGACCTCACTGATTAATACCGGCGATCCATCACAAATTTCACATGCGAGAACAGCGGATTGATTTATAACCGGTGTGTATAACTGATCGATTGTATAATACGAGCAAACGTATAACGAGTAATTTTTTTGCGCGTCTGTAAATTGACGTTTGCGTCAATTACAATCACATTATGGGGTCGACTTAATGGCACCCGATCGATTATTCATTAAATACCATACATTTTCGTCCAGTCTCACGTTTAAACAAAAAAAAAAAAAAAATGGAGAAAAAAAATCATTGAACAAAATAAACGACCAAACAAATGTTACCAACTTTTGATCGTTTCCCATCGAAAAATGTGCCCCACTTTTTGTTTTTCATTTCATCTTTTACGTTCACAATAAAGTACGACACGTTACGAGCCAGAAGAAATGAGACACGGATGTGAGTTTCGCGCGGGTTTCATACCTCCGTCGATTAGCGGGTAATAAAATTCATTGAGCCAGGGGGAGGTAAGGGGTCGACGAAATTTGAATCGTAAAGACGTTTCTGTCTTCTTTACGACCCGTCTAAACGGACACTCGTATTTTTTACACGCTCCGGACTTTCGCAATGTCAAACGCACCACGTATATATATATATATATATATATATATATACCTGCGCAGCCGACAATTATACAAGGTGTCCCGAAATGGCGGGCGAATAAAAATGTCGATTGTGCAAAGGCACGGGTTGTCGCGATAAATTCGTGATGCGCGCAGATTATGAACTCACGGCGATCATAATTTCGCAGGATTTCTCGCGCTGTCGCGCGGCTACCGAAGCCCCGCCGGTGAAAAGGTCATCGGGGGGGAAAAAATTATCGCTAATGATATTTCAGTTGGTGCAGTATAATTTGTTGCGCCATCGCAATAATTATCATAAAAGACGATATTACGATTTTATGTACCAACGATGTAGTGGCCGTTTCGCGAGAGCTTTTGATCTGTGAGGAGGTATTTCGTTCCGAATGTCCTGTCCGCGGCGATTTCGTTGGTCATGCTTATTGTGATTTTTTAATTATTTCAATTGGAAATCCGCTATGGTCTTTGACAAATGTTTGAACAAATCATTAGCTAGGAATTTCTTGCCAACTTTTTTGGACCATCAATTTTCATACGGCAAAATTTATACCTCAAACGTTCTCTCGACCCGAAGGTACAAACTTTTTATCATCTCAAAGATGAAAAAAATAGTAAAAAAAATGTATGATTGATTAGGTAAGGGCCTATAGAATCGCAAAAGCATGGAAAATGTGTGAATGATTTTCGTGACGTATCTCTTTTTAGGAGCGCAAAATTTTGCTTGCACCGCGATGACGCGCCTAAAATTATGTGTTGCGACGTGGTGGCGCGACGCGCATTTAATGCAGGCGGACACGTTGACTGGAGATAGGCCAGGCGACAATGAAATTGGATTAACGCCGTGTTGTTCGCTCGAGTGCACAACATGTACGCCTCTCTTCTGCTTTCGATGGGAGTTTTAACGATCCCGCGTGGTACAAATTGTCGAGATGCTATCTCGAGTGGAGATAGAGAGACAGATGCGAGGGAAGATTAGCGCTGCGTTTGCCCGTGCTGACGGTGTCGCTAACAGAAGCTACAATGACGCCATCTTGTACCTTTTTTCCTTGTTCGGCTCTTTTCAAATTCGTACGTTGACTATTCTCAACAGTAAATTACAAAATATGCTAAGCGAACGATATAAATCAAAACTGAGACCAGAAGGGGTTACCTTTTTAGAATCGTGAGCGAGATACGCAGACTAACGACAGACGCGCAGCTTCCAAACACAGACCCCCGGAACTAGGGGTGACGTTCATGAGAGCAGAGTTAGTTTGCAAACCTAGCAAATGGGCCGGAATCGAATTGACACTATCGTAAATAGACATAAGTTTTGATCAACTAGGTTGCTTTGAGCCCGATCAATAACATCAAGTTCATTTTCTGGCTACCAAATTAAAAACAACCTTTTTTTACAAGGTTTTGAGGTACAGTTTGTGTATTCAGATTAAACTTTCTGTATACCTTAAAAAAATAGAACTGATTTTTTTTCCGTCTCGTTTTGTTAAGTTTTTGTTTTGTTCTTCGTTTTCTTTATTTTTGAATGTTTTAAATTGAACTACTTGGAGATTTCAATGCCCGAACAATGCAAAATCTTTGTTCTATTCAAAGTAAATTTCTCTCGTGTGTTTTAATTCAATGTAGAACGCGGCGCAGGTAAAAATGTTGTGTAATATCACTCGTTACCCGAACTCCTCCCTGTGCCGTGAGCTATTTTTCCTCGTAAATCTACATGCCTGGAATCGTGAATTTACATACATCCATTCGGGCTGCAGTTATAGAGCACACGAGAAATATTTCGTGGGCACATAACGACATTATTGTTGTGTCGCGGATACGATAACAGGCGCGCGCGTTTGTTATATACCACCTCAAGTGGTGTTTTCTTCATTGAAATAAACCTAAATGGCGATTACAAATAAACGTAAAACTGTTACACTCGAGAAATGAAAAATAAAAATATATATTTAAATGGAGAACAAAAAATAATACCAAAAAATAATACCAAAAAAGATCCTTACTAAACAAAACGAACTTATTTTTCAACCAGTCATCAGGTTTCACATTTAGCATGGAAACAAAATTTAAATGCCAACTGATAAGCCGTAAGAATAAATCGACTCTGCGGTTTTCTTCCGACGTGTAAATAACGAAAGTTTACCGTTCACCACTTGGTGCTTATCTCCGAGTGAAACTGCGACTTTATCATATACTTTTTGGATGAAAAATTAGTCCGCCTGCGAGGTGACACTCGCGATAGGTCGCAAGGAGCTATTTAAAACGGCAAAGATTATCGGCCGTATCGACGCGTTACGTTACAAAGCACGAATTTATCGGGTTACCGAGATACGACTGGGACAGCGATTATAAACCAAGTATAACCCTCGGGCGCGAGTTTCTCTCATTATGTTCGCGCTTCACTCGATACCCGCGCAGTTCCGAAGGGTGAGCAGACGGACGTCGCGGATTGGGTGTATAACGTTTCCCGGTTCCGTTTTCAGAGACGCGTCTGCCGGGGAGGCGACGAGGAACGTCCGTGAAAGTTCGCGAGGCATTTTTTCACGCACCCAGCTTGTTTACTCTTTATCGCGTTTTTCGACAATGTCCTTCCAATTCGCGCTCATGAATAAAACATCGCCGCGATCAGACATGATAAATAAGGACACGGGCCTTGCATATAATTAGTCGCTGTATCGTGTTCCGTTTACGGTAATTATATTCACGTGCAAAATATCAATCCGAGCTAATTAAAGCCTCGCCCAAATCAGAAACAGTGATAACTTTTTATCATCACCCCCCTGATACATTTTTTTTGATATCCAAAATTTGGACCCAAATTTTATGTTTTGATAAGATCGATTCTCGTCGAAAAGTGTAAATGAAACTGGAAATAAAAAAAGTTAAGAGTAATAGGAAGAGTATCCACGTTGGCAGTTGGGAGCGAACAAAAAAGTGGAAAAAAAATAGGAAATAACACAAAGTGCTTTTGTGAAACGACCGAAGTACGTTGTTTCGTTTATCTACGCGCTGTCATTTTGAACTCGCATCGACACCTACTCGGGCGCGTTAGTAACAACGATTATTTATAATAAATGTAGATCGCAATGCTAAGTAGTATATATTCCCACGCGTAATTGCCCGAGCGTCAGCTAATAGCGCATTACGTGCATGGAAGTAACGTCTGACTTTTGTTATAAGGTTTACAACCATTCTATTATGCGACGATAAACAGGAAAGGAAAATAAAAAAGACAGCCAGCCGAGTTATTATCGATTGTCACCTTCGTCGCCTTAATTGCAATCGCGCGTTGTAAAAATTGTCTCCGGTTTTGTATGAGTAATATACCACCATTTGAATTTCAATTTTGCCTGATATTTATGCCGCTTTTAGAATCCGTTTTTGTATAATGACGAGAATCAGTGTGTCATATTTTCTCGAGTCACGTCCAGCGTGCAACGGAGTGAAAAAAGCATCCGAACAATTTTGCACAAATTTGTTTCATTCAAAGTGATAGAAAACAGGCTCGTAACGTAATAATAAATCAATCCGAAAATTAAGCGGCCATCAATTAAAGTCGATTCGCCAATAATCCGACCGTTTCGAAATTTATCACATTAGCCTTATAAAATGATCACAAATTTCTCATCGTGTATACCCTTCGAACCGCAACATGTCCCGAAATGTGCGTGTCTACCGGCTATAAGGTAATAAATAATGAAAGGTGACATGAAACCTGTAGAGCGATTTAAAAATAGAACAAAGTGGGAGATTCCACGTGTGTGTCTTTTTTTCTTTCGGTTTCGTATGTGATCGCCCGTGTGGGCGACCGTTTGACGTTCGCGAAACAGTTTCGGGCTTCATCGGACGGGTTGGATTCTAATCTTGAAGTCGAACTTTCATCAACAAAAATTAGTCTAACAATTTTCAATAGTTACAATTTTAATTTAATTTAATATCTGTGTTAATTTTAATTTAATTTACTACAATTTCATGTTATTTTTTTGTTTGCAGCTCTTCTAATAAAAGATGGAAGAAAAATGAATATGCTTACGTGGACCAAAGTTCATGAGTGGGTGGAAGTTTAACATCGGCAGTCTTTTCGGGAAGTTTGTAGTATTCGTAAACGTAGGAGGCGGCAGCGGGGTCTTCAGCATGGCCAGAGACCCCGGACACCTGATGCTGCTGCTGGAGATTGAGCATGGCAGCAGTGGCGACCGAAAGCGGATGCTCGCAGTAGGCTCGCCAGTCACCCTCCATGCCCTGCACCTGCACCTGCACGGCCGCGACCCTCTTGTGCACTTCCGGGTCGCCGGTCTCGTTCGGGGCTTGAACCCCAGCGGCGGTCTGTAACGTCTGCGCCTCCTCTGGGCTCAGTTCCTCGTCCTCGTCGACGTCACGGGCCCTGCCCACGCCACCGTATCCCGGCTGCTGGGCCTCTTCCGCCACTCCAGCGTTCTCGGCTTCCGCTCTGTTACGTCTTCTGAAACACGAAACAACAGGTGGTCAGTTCACCTTGCGCACTTTGCCCTAAATCTTCTTTTGTTTTTATTATCTTACAAGCTTTTATTTTCGTCCTCTCGATATAAATCATGGGAAAAAAATTTTTTTTTCAGACTGAAAAAATGTCTTCCTTGGTGGAATTCATGTTTAGATTAATCAATTTTTATCCGGTAATATTGAATTAAGATATGGTGAAAAATGAGCACATTAAAATTGACGTCCGAGTGCAAATTGCTTTATGTTAATATAGGAAATTATGTAAGTGGCTGAGTGTAACTTTCATAGAGGAAATTTCTAGATGGATTATAAAAAAATCGAAACGGTAGCAGTGTTCAATGTTTTATAAATCCGTATCCTTATCGGGCTGCTTAACTAGATGGACTGGTTATGCTACTGGAATTAATTGTGCACTAATACCGGCGATTTTATTTATTTTTTTTCCAAACTGTGTGTTTGCTTCTACTTTATGCACTCTTGCAAGTTGGGCCGAGCAAGTTTTGTGGTGTTCACTTTTGTAAGGCGTCAAATATTTATTTACAAAGCAAACTTCGGAGGGAAAGTTTTGAATTCCAATAAATAAATAGTTACGAAAAATAACATTTTTTCAGAGATAAGATCTGCAATGAAATGAACGTGTCGCATAAATTTGCTTCATTACAAATATAATTGATCAAGTGTGATAAATCAATTTTTTTTCAACTTATTAAAAAAAATGTTTTTTCCCATTTTTTATACACTTTTTGTTGCATGATATATATTTCGAGATAGTTTATGAGATTTTATGACATTTTAACCTGGGATGGATGGCCCTAATCACATAATACTGCTTTGGAACAATGGAGGTCCTTCTGAGTACACGTTTAGGAAATGAAAACGGAAAGATAAAAAAGTTTGTTCAAGTCAAGCTTAAAATTTGGCTTGGAGAGGCTAATAAAGATTTAAATGGATATACAAAAGCGTGTTTTCTTGAAGTAAAGTTAATAACAGGTCACTCGGAAACAGAAGATAAGGTAAAAATTACTATTCACGTTTTGTCATTTCTGTGCGCTCAAGAGATTTTGAAAATGCTTCTACTTAAACAATATTATTAGTGAAATATTTTGTACCGAATTTTTTCATATTTCAAAAAAAAAAAAAAATCACTTTTGACAAGAGAATAAATTTCTGAAATAGACCCATTAAAAATTGAAACTAACGTAGTAATAATATTGTCAAAAGAAAAAATCTCAAATTTGATATAGAGAAGGTGATACAAAATATTTGAAACCTACATTCACGTAGGACTTTGATCCCAATTCCAAGTATTTAATTTGCTACATGACAGCCTACGTTGATTTAAATAAGATTCGATTTTTCATAGACGACATTATGCTAAGTTACTTCCACACGGAGGAACCAAGTGGGATCATGGAAAAGCACCACGATTCGAAAATGAAACCGAGCCAAATTATTAAAAATCATTCACCTCTTTTCACTCGTTGTAATAAACCACACTCACAGATCAATCATTCCAATTAAAATCACCAAATCAAATGAAGCGTTGAATTTTGGAAAAACCCGTGACGCCACTATCGCGATTCGTAATTAATTATCCTCGTCCGGCGACAACTACGGACTGAGATTTGACAAATGAACTAACAACTCGAAATGTTCGGCGCGCGATCCATCGAGATAACTCCATATCTAATAACCAACACACACCACATCGTCGTTTGAATTCCGCCCGTGATGAAAAATTCATAATTCAAACATGCGAGAGCGCAATCGTCCACGAGAAATAACCGATCGCATTTCACTTTTTTTGACAGCCGAGAGAGGCTACTCCGAGGTACCACTTGTGCGGCTGTTTGCCGACTGGACTGCACTGTAAACAGTCCGCGCACAAAAACCGTCCGAACGATGATCTCAGGAGATCGGTATCTGTCGGGCCGTTTTTCAAAATTGTTTGCCCGAGTTTTCCTCGACGTTTTCTTTCTTTATCTTGCGTCACAGATGAAGATCCTCTCAATTAGCAATATTTCACCGCTCCCGGGAGATAAGCGAATTCTCAGAATCCGTCCCATTAACTGCGTACCTTTCCAACAAACATTCCAGGTCTATACCTTTGTCAAGTCGGATGGTTTAATTAGAATGTCGTTGATAATTGTGAAAAGAAGAAAAAGAAGGTAATGGAAATGAGATAATTTTTCTTTTTTTATTTTATTATTTTCCATTTATTATTGTCAGATACTTTCATTTTTTTTTCAAACAAATATTTTGACTTGAATAATGGAAATTAAAGAGCATTAAAAGGGCTTGAAAAAAATTAAATTGGTTGGAGTTAATTTGAGAGAGACTGAATGTTAGTTTATGAGTAACGACTGATAAGGCGCCGCTAAAAAATGATATCAGGTGACGTGGGTAAGAGCGGGACGAATCGTGCTGAGCGCGCGGAATTATGACATTACATACAGGAGCCCAGCAGATGCAACCGCGAGACAAGGACGCAACGGTTATACCTACACGGTCGAAGATTAATTATTATAGACCCCTGGATATTTTTTTTGCCCGCCAGTCATCAATTTCTGCTGCCTCGCCTCCCTCCGCGCATCCCAATTCCAATTCCAATCCCCCGAGTTTAACGCGGAATAAAGGCTTATTCTCTCTAATTTATGCATATCGAATCAATCTCCCTCTTTACGCTCAATTCCGGGCACGTCTGCGCTCGTCATTTCTACCTGCACCTGGGCAACCGTCAGCCACCCTGATAATGAGACCCTGAATTATCCTGAGCAAATATTTTTCTTCGTCACTATTTGCACAATCGCCATACCATTTATTCTTTCAGAAATCCATCTATGGTAATTCTCATGCATTCCTTTACGATTGTCCGCGCTCGTTCGCGCGGATCAAAAGTATTTCCATTTTGACAACCGTCGAGGAGAAAATCTCATCTGAACTTATAATCTTTTCTCTAATTCAAAATTTATTTAATTTAATCCAATAAGTATATACAACAAAACTGTTTATACATAAAGATAAAGAGGATTTTTTATTATAATATAAATTGAAACTAAAAAAAATGTATGTTTTCATTTCAGATGGTTTTTCCACGTTGGACCAAAGAACGAGATGATGAAAGAACACAAAAGCCGAGAGAGCGGAAACCGACGAGTGAACAAGGTTTGATCAACGATGACAATTTTTTCCATCGCTTCTTGCCTGGCTATAAAAATGGCTCGTCTGAGAATTTGAGCTCGTCCTCGATCGCGATTCCGTGAACGTCGCGTATACGCTGCGGCCGATTTATTTGCGCTTATCGTCGCTTTTTATCGTCCCGTGTATTTTCAATTCGAGAGACGAGCGCAGCAAAAGGACTCACGGAGTCATTACAGAGATCGAGGCGGACGAAAAAGTGTCCGAGCGATCGGCAAGAACGGGAGACGCAGAGCGCTTCTTTGCCGCCGATCCTTTTGCAGCGGACCGTCGCATGAATTTTGAAATAATGCGAACACTCGATGAAATGCTGCGCGTGGCTCGCGGTCTACGTGACCGCGCACTTGTCGCTCCGAATCACGTAATAGCTGCTATACGTATGCATGTATGAGCCTCACCGGCGGCATCGACGATCGATATTATTTATTGGCCGCGGATCGCGCGTCTTTTTGTACTCGCGTCGCCTTTTTGGTACCATTAAACGACGTTTTCTTGGGAAAGTTGACGGATTCTTATGACAAGAAGCCAAAGAAGCAATTATTCCGACGGTTTTCTATGTTTTGCCGGTGAAATTTCAGGCCACGAATTATTCATCGCGCGAACCCGAATGTTGTCTCCGCTTTTTATTTTTAATTGCAATCGATGGGGACGGAGAAAGAAGAAAAAAATGAAAAGAAATTTTGCGCGATGTCACAAACAAGCGCGCGCAATCAGACCTTTTCCCACAATTTGAAATTCGCGCTCAGTATTTGATCAAGAGAGGGTATATAAAAATAAAAAGGCGACTCGAATAAACGTAAGCTTGCAGCAACAAGTTGTTAATGACCTCATAATTTAGATATACGCTGGTACTGGCATGTAAGTAGATTATATTTTTGAAGCACGAATGCAAGATACACGCAGATAGGCAGATCACAGAGACCAGCCGAGATCTCTCTTTTAGTCAGTACTTGCGCTCTCATCGTGCAAAAATAGCGGAGAGAGAGAGGGCGCTTGCGATACATATGCAAATCCCATGCTAACCCCTATTCCCCGGGACTTCACCTGCGCATCCGGTTTTCGCATGCTTCTTTGATTTCATTCTTGTGTATATACTCGCGCGTCTGTACTCGATTCATGCAACCCAGCGGACATTCCGCGGTTTTGACATCTACGGTCAACACGCGCTCTGTATATAACCTGCTATCTGGCTCTGATACAGTATATAAATAACCCAGGAGCTCTTGCTTTTGCTTTTGAGATATTTATGAAGTCGCAATTTCTTTTTTTAGACAACACGAATACAAATTATGTACCTAGGAGTTGAACCAATTTTTATCTCCCTCTCTCTCTCTTTCTCTCGAGTTGCTTGTTTTATGAAGGATGTACGTAATGGACGAGGCAAATTGAGCATGTCAATTAATTATCGTTTGATTTATATTGTTCCAGGCTCGGCGTCACGCTCGACTTTACATTCGGGATAAACTGATTTATCAGCGGTTATTTATTTGAAAGTGCACAAGTCGAAAGATTATCGCGAAATGATTCGGTAGCTCCGAAGATGATGGACGATGAGTGACGATGGAAACGTTTGTAGTCCTAAATATCGAGGTATGCGATATACAGAGAATGTTTTGCTACAGGAGTTTCTTTACTTCTTTTTTTCATCATGCCGTATATTTTAACTGTAAATTTTGATCTGACGATTTTTCATCAGTGGATAGTATGTTATACAGTTAACAGTTTGACAGATCTAATGGAGCGTGAAATTTTGATGGCCAAGGAAAAATTGTGATGTGTATATACAAGAAACGCTACATTTTGCTACTCGACAAATAAAACACTCCAGGAGAATAATAGATGGGGAACGTTAGGAGCTCGCGTTCAAAATGTGCGTTCTCTTGTTTCACCTTTTGTAGGATCTTTTCTAACGGATTTCTTCTTCTTCGTTCTGCCACGTTCAAATCTCCTGATCGTATGCAGCCTGGCGCATCGATCATGCACTTATGCAACCGACCCAGCCCCTGTGCTTACAACCAATGAAAAATCCCTGTGGAACATGCACACAGACTGACGTATGAAAAATAGATCAACCCACTTCCTCTCCAGTTCATCTTCATCAACCTCGTCTCTCATTTTTGAATACAAACATTTAGTTCAAAAGCGTATTACGGTCCCATTGTTCTTTTCATGAACTCGATTTCAAGATTAGGAAAGTTTTGTCGGTTCTCATCGGCGTAAACACACACGGTTTCAGAATTCTCGTCCGAGGAATATAAATTTGTCTTCATACGTATTCCGACTTAGTCAAATCAGATTAATCGGTCTAAAAAAAAATTGTTGATCCCCCGGGTGAGTTACGCGGGATTATGAATAATTTGCCGTGCGTTTTGCGAGAGCAGATGGTAATCGTGTCTGGCAATCCATCAAGCGAGCGACAGTCGCATGTACGGCGCGTCCGGCGCGGGATCAGCGACGTCAAGTACGCGGGAGTAATGCGAATGGATTAAGTCTGGGGTAATAAGACGTTTGGTATTCGCCGCGAGTACGGTCCACGCGACCCACGAAATCGTGCCGCCCGAGAGAGGCAGAAAGGCGGCCTCGCCGCTTTGCGCGTCTGCAATAACTCAATCGGACGCGACGTCTCCGGCGATACGTGAGACGGGGCGAGGTAAGCAAAAATTGCGTCCGGGCATAAATTATGAAATGAAACGCGCCGATAAAATAAGCGCCCGGTAATCGCGATTGATAGCGTAATTATGAAAGGCGCCGGTAAATCAAAAAACGACTCTCGTGCATAAATCAGCGCATTGTTCGCCACCTCTCTTTTCTCAATAAGCCCCCCTTGACAGAACGCGAGCGAGAAATATATATACAGCACGGCTCGGTCCGCAGCGCTAAAACTGCAATTTGTCTTGCTTGCGGAATTAATAATTCCGGTGGCAGATACACGCTTTTGCCGGCTCCCGATTCCGTCGGTTTATCGAGCCCCATTAATGGCCAACATAATTAATAGATCGCTTACTCGCGCTCGTCGCGTTCTTTTTGCCACCCCGGCCGAGCTCCTTTTTTCCGTCTCGTCTCTTTTTCTTCGGCTCTCTCTTTTTGCTCCTCTTTCTTTTTGTGCAAACCGGCTAGCTCGACAAAACGAGCTGCGATCATAAATCGTTGAAAGACATCGTGCACCGGATAATAGAGGAGGGTATAGTCATCAGTCCAATGCTTGGGAAAATCACTCCGGTCGTTATCATTGTCTGCAATGCTTTTGTTTATTGGCTTCTGATTGCATATTTGAAAAACCATTAACATCGTGATCCGAATTTTTTATAGCCCAACAATTTTTTTTTTCAGATTCGTCGTCGTAGTTGGAACAATATAAAAAGTGCGTCTACAGCAGTTTGGAATAGAAAGTTCAATTTAAACCTCGTTTCTGACAACGTTAACAGCATGTTAGTCCCAATTAAATTCCCCTCTCCCTTTTGATATCATTTTATAATTTTTTTTTATTGAAACACAGTCTTGTTTAAACATTGCCGAGAATTCATGTTGTGAAGGAAATATCAGTTTCTAAATGTGAAAAAGAAAAGCAAAAATTGCGCTTGCTGAACAACTAAACACGGTTTTCTAAGATCCATATATATGAGTTATGTTTGTCGTGCGGATAAAAAGTTGATCGTCCAGCAGATCAACGATGTTAAGCATGTACATTGTGTGAATGGACATGTTAAAACTGTATCACCGCGAGACTAGTGTATTCGAACCGCACTGGTACACGCCATAAGCATTTTTGTTCATTATATTCAATGCGCTTAGTTGTCCAGCCATTACTATTTGCGACGCTTTATTTACATTCAAATTAACAAGGCAATATACAAACAGACATTACCATTGGACAAAAAATTACGACGCGTCATGATGCGTACGCACAAAGCTTAAAATTAAGATTAAAATTGAGTGGTCATTAAGATTTGTTCTTTTTTTTTTCCACGTCAGTTTCCTCGAGCTGGCCATTAAGATTTTAATCTGCGCTGCCAATTTGAAGAAAAGTCATCTAAAGTTTTCATTTTATTCCGGCCGATGATTTAGATGTGCGATCATTATCTGCACCCGTCGTGCGATATAAATAAAGCTTTTCGTGTCCCGGGATCATTCACAAAGGACTTATTGGTCGGCGAGTATAACAAGAATTGTGAAGAAGGGAGGAGAGATCAAAGATCGCATGATTATTGATCATTACAAGCCGCAATCGGAGCGTTTATTATGCGATTCGGACGAGCATTATCTAGTCATCTCATGCTGCGACTTACGCTTAATTAAGCCATTGAATTCATGACGAACAGACGCCCATCCGTTCAGCGACGGGATTAGGATTCGCGGCATCTGCTAACGACTCGTCAGGAAACCGCCAAATTCAATTACATAATCCGAGTCTCAAAAGTTGGGGTACCACTCCTGCCCCGGGGCGATTTTATGAAATTAACAAAAACCGACCGCGAATATAACAGAGCTCGGGGACAAAAAGTCGTCAAGCGTTTCAAGATCGAGTTGAAAATTCTCTTATATATACATCAGACGTCGCATCACAGCGTAATATATTCTTCGAGGACATTGGACACGCTTGTAAAAATATAATCGGCCTGGTGCCTCTGCGCCAATGAAAGCAACTGAAAGATCTCGAGGGTCGCCTGACTGACTTTGATGGATCGGATACCCTGCAACGACCCCTCTCCCTCGTCCTTTATATTTGTTTTTACTTTTTACGACAGGTTACCGTCTCACGCTTTCGGCTCCGTCGATAACTGCGCCGTCGTTATCAGCCTTGGCGATCCGCCTAGGACGTGACCTTGCTCTTTTTGCGCGATCCAGGAATTCCCACTCGGTTGAAAATTCACCGAGCAAAAATTTCATTCATGCCATATACTCTCGCGCCGCGTCGTAACCGATTTCTCCGCATGGTTTTTTTCAGCGCTTGCGTGAAAAATTAATGAGTTTGTTTGTTCGCCAAGATTGATGATGCCTTTTGAATGGCATTTAATTACTCGGCTAATCACTTGTTTACTTTCAATCAAACTCGTCATCCGTTTCGTCCGCCTTCCGTCGTTCTAATAACATTGCGAAGTTGAGATTATAAAAACCGGGATTACACCTAGACCATTACTAAAGCTGCATATCCTAAGTGCTTTTATCAGTTTTCCAAACCTCCCCCATCCTCCTCGCACCTCTCTCACCTACGTCATCGCGCATTTGCTGCGCGCATAAATGCATAAGCTGATATTGATAAACAAACATTTTTACTGAACCGATAGTTTGCACTCGCTTATCGCTACTATTTCATTAATACCGCGTTCCCAAGCAAATCGAGAAAACTTTTTTTTCTTCCTTTTTTTTTCACCATTGCACCGAGTCCCATGGTACTGCGATTTTCATTGTAACACCCAGGTATGAACTTTATCTGTCGATACAAGTGCTCCCTATCCGGCGTGACGACGATAGGATAACGAGGCAAGGGACTTCCTACAACGGTTTAAAATTACCGCCGCGAGACACAACTGAAGCAGAGCCTACGGGCTAGAATGAAAAAAAAAGAAAAAAAATGATAGCACAAAACCGCTACCTACAAGCGACCTAATGGCCAACGCGTTTGTGAGAGGTCGTCTTATCAGTTCTTTTATTTTGCGAGACCTTATCGGTTCGCTCTTTTATCTTTGTTTTTTCCGTTAGAATGCGCTGCCTTATTTAGTTAGACTGACAACGTCTCAAATGTCGTCGCTTAATGAACGATTTTTATCTCACGTGTGTTATCGCACACGCTGAGCTCACAATTCGGTAATTAGCACTTTTCTCATCGACCCGCGGGTGCTTCTCACCGGCGCCATTTAATAATTAGTTTAAGTTTAATTCATTATGGTGTTCGCTTTCAGCGCCTTTTGTCGGGGTAGGCTCGCGTTACGATCACCCTCCCCTCGAGCTCTCTTCTGACTTTTCACGCGCCCGTGATCGAAGTCGTCGCACATCGCAGACTCCCGTGAAGAATATGGTACCCCCCAAAATGGGATCACCCGTGGTGCTCAAGTCGCAACAGCCGACAAAAAGGGGTTCGCGCGAGACGGCAGGGGCACACGTGAGAGAGGGATGCTGCGCGCACAAAGCAGCCAGTGCCGGACTCGGTGCGCACACTGCGTCTAATTGAATGAAAAAGAAACGCCGCTGAAAAACATTCTTCCGCGCGCATATGATTGTTGTCAGTCACGCATTGTTGGCCGGATGAAATGATTTCGACACTGGAATTATGAATACATTTAATTGGACTGATATTTCAATTACAATGCTCGCACGTTTTATATTAACTCGTCAGCTTGCTCGGATCTAAGTTCTTCCTTCCTTCGACGTTCTCAGAGTAATTTGATATTGTTACATCTACGTTTCTATTTTTTTTGTTTCCTTTCCAATTTTCTAATCATTTCCAAGAGATGATTAGATTGAATTAGAATGATTCGCATGAATTTAATTTTAAGTTGACGACAATTTTTTATATAAATAAATAAAATGTTTAGGATGTGAAAAAATCTTTGACCGAGAGAAGTAAGTGGAAAATGTTGAATAGGGAGATATTAAATGAAAGTCACGGGCGCTGTTCTGGCAGGCAAAAAGGCGCGCATCTCCGTGCATCGGCGCGTTATGAAATATTCTCGCAACACCTTGCAAGAGTAACTCTATATTATGATCCTTTTTCACACCTCTGTGCACTTCTATGCTCATGCTTCGAAACCTCGATACAATAAACAAAACAGCATTGTCTCTCATTGTGCGGACCACAAACAGCGTCATTCTTTTCTTTCGTCGCTTTTATATTCTTCGTCGTCTCTCCTTTTTTTGTTCTTTACTCTCAACGACACGTCGGCAAGTTGAGGTCCTTTTCTCCGACGCAGCGACACGTCGCGGTCGCAATAATTAGACTTACATCGAGCCTAATTAGCAAATTGGCCGAGCGACGCCCGCAGCGCTCTCTTCATCGCGAGATCGAACATCGCTCTAATTACCATCCCGCCTTGGATATTATAATGAGAGTCATTCAGAGCGTCTGATAACAAAATATAAATAAAGATTTTAATTAAAAACTTTTTCTCAACACAAAAAACAAACGAACCAGAATTGGTCTTACATTTTTTTTTCGATTTTTTATTATTTATATAAAAAATATGAAATTAAAGCAAACTGTTACAAGTAGTAAAAAATTAGTCGCGATGCACATTTTCTTGAGCTTGAAGATACAAGACGAAAAAAAAAGAAGCAGCCTTATCGCTTCGGAGTTTACGGTAACCTGCACAATTTACTCGGAGAGACGTCTCTATTCGAAATTTAAATGTTAGCATCGGTAAGAGGCAAGTGCATCGGCCGATCGATGCCCGTTGAATAAATTTGAATGGCGCGCGCAATTACGCGCGATCATCCCGATCGTGAAAAAAAAATCTTTAGCGCTCATTTGCCGGTTGTTTACGAGCGGCGAGTGGCGTTTTCGCGAGCGCTGATTTACACGCGTCCGATGTGGGAATTCAGTTATCCGAGATACCGTCGGGTTTTATTTTATCGCCGGGGCTTTACAATCCGTATCGATAAGGGCGTACGTATTTATGCGTGCCATTTCCTCTGCGACGTTTATTTAATCGAACAAATTGCCCGAGTGCAGGTAAAGTGTTGCGGGCAAAAAGGACATCGATACCTATAAGTAAAGTTGAGCCTTTAGATTACACGCGATATTTTATTCCTCTTTATATTTTCATATCAATTGGACAATTTTTATAAAATTCTACTCTCCGACAAATAAGAATAGAAAAAAGAAAAATTTATACGAAAAATTGCGCTATTGGCAAATTACATAATTGGTTTTCTTATCGGGACAAATGTGTGCTAATTTATTTTTAAACAAATTTATATACAAATGTGAAAAATGTTTTATCGCGAAAAAGAGTGTTATTACGTGATCGGTTGGACGGAAACGTAAAGCATTTCGCATTTTCGTTTTTCGTGATTAAAAAAATGTCCTGACATAACGCTACCGTTGCTTTTTGTATACGCTTAATTGGTTCATTCGAAATACATAACGATCGGCTGCGTGAGATCGCTTTTATCGTCTCAGGGGACCATTATATTCGAGGATCGTGTTGATTCCGCACGTTTTCAGTCCCGATACGCCGGGACGAAAGTAAAAAGCGTCGATCGGAAACGCGCGCGGCGTTTTTCAGCGAGGGAATTATTTATCGCGCGGGCTCTCGGCAACGCCGTATATGTAAGGTTCTAACTTGCACAAACGCAAGGAGCAATCTGAAACGAGCAATGTCACGCATCGCGAATCGACTTTGCGCGCCTCGCCCGGTTCCCTTGTTTGTCTCGCGGGGCCGATAATGAGCCGGCCCATCGCATTATTTAATTTCGCGCACAGGATGTGACCGGATTTATGAAATCGAAATCGAAAAATGTTCCTTTTTTGTCAGTCGTATATACGAAAACTCGATCGCAATTCAGCCTCGCACGTCATCAATCAAAATTGTTGTGATTCATTATATACGGATGGATCGCTGGAATATTACTCGTGTTCGATTAATGCCAAGAGACAAATCATTTTTTTTTCCTTTCAACAATGACGTTCCTATACATATTCACGCAGCGGGATTTTTCTTCTGTCATTAACATATGCTCGAAAAAGGTATACTCCTTCCGTGATATATATTTTTGTATGGTTTTCCTCGAAGGGGACAGATAAATCGATCCCGAGGAATTCATTCGATCGGCGATAAAAGAGCATAATAAAAGTTGAAGAATTTCTCATAAAAAAGAAGAAGAAAAAGAAAAACATCCATCGATGTATCACAACTGACGAAATTTCGATAATTTGACGAAAATTTGTTGAGATGAATATGTTGCGTGCTTCGGGAGGTTGAATGTAACTTTCTCCCGTCTATTATAGATGGAATAAAAATCGGAGTAACTGAATCCGGGGCATAGACAATGAATGAATCGGCCGATTGTGCGGACGCGCGATCGAATCGGAATTGTCCCGTGCGCGACGACAAAACGGAGGTGGCTGCGAGCTGCAAGGTCACGATGACAACGGTTTCGCGTCGTTTGCATATAAGTATGCTGCGCAGGGTCTCCTTTCTCACGAGAATAAGAAACAGCGAACGACAGGCAGCACGTGCACAGCAACGAAGATGGTAGATTGTAAATGGAAAATTGTAAATGGTAGGCCACTAGTGCGCTCTCAACATGAATGAATGGAACCTGCTTTGCCGCTTGCATACCCATTATAGGAACACTAAGCTGTGTGCCCCCAAGTGTACCTTCGCTCGTCGTTACGTATACGTACACTTCGCACCGGGCTACTGCACACACATTGTGTCGCCGAGTTATACGAGCGCCTTCGGATTGTTCGACGTGTTTGTACACTGAATCAAGTCCCGCGATCAATGATATGTAGATAATTGTCGTACCACGGCTCTCTTACTTATCATTTGAAATCGATTCAAGATTCATAATATTTTTCAACCACATGCTGTTTTCATCCTCGGTTGCGCCTCATTCACGACGGTTACTTTTTTTATTTTCAAAATCTGTCTCAAGTCAATTGATTACTTTATTATATTTTAAATTTTGAATCAACGTTTGCATGAACAAGAATTTAAAACTGGAATTAAATCTTGAAAAAGATTTCAAAAATTTGATTAAAAAAGGATTTAAGTAAAAAAAAAAAAATTTAATTTTTCAAAATAATTTTAAAACCAGTGCCAAATTTAAAGTTAGATACAATCTCTCTCATTATAATTTCTATCACATCCGGTCGTAAACTGTCAAGTCCTCTCTAATCAGATCACACGGTAAAAATGGGTCGCAAATGTCAAATTGAAGAACTTCCAAAATCTAAGATCTTTTTCGAGGGATCAAAAAGATGGCAATTCACTTTCTTCACAGATTAAAGCATTCCTAAGCACATGACGTAGGCATGCGAAATTTTGGAAAGCCAGACAACACGTTGTCATTCCTACTTTTTTCGGCCTATCGTTGGTCGCTCGGCGCCGTAAATTGGACACGAGCGACTCGACACGAAGGACGTTAGGCTCGTTAGTCGTCGTTTTCAGCGCGCTCGAGTGTCGCTCGGCGAATCTCTCGAAAATCGTAAACGCCGAAGGCCTCTCTCGCATGAGATGCGTTAATTTCACGTGCTCGTGGGAATCACACGTTCGAGGGTCAGTTCCGACGAAAGTTGTGCGATCAAATTTGCATACACGATGATGACTGTGAAAATTATACTATTTTGCGCCGCATCACGTCGGACAATTGTTCGTTCCTTCAAGCCACAATGGAGCGTCACAAAGCAGAAAAAAAAACAAAAAAACTGTATCCGATGCATTTGCGTGGAAAAGTGTGGTTTTATAAAGTCGGATGAAAATGAAATGTATCTTTTGAAAAGCGTAATCTAATTTTACGGGTACTAATGCAAATCGGCATACAATTTTCTCGGCGATTATCAGATAATCCTCAGGGACGATTTTTTTCCGTGTTTGCAAGTCGTGTTACGGAGTTGGCTGATTGGAGCGACGTCGTACTCTTATCGTCTAAGTATGTCGATGCTCGAACATAATCATAATGAATAATAATTCGATAACCGGAGCATTATATAAAATTGATAAGGCTCGCGAATCGGCGGACACGTATCGCGTCTAATCAAAGCTGAAAATAAGTCGCGGTGAAATATTATTGGTCTCATTTTGAGAGTGGCTGGCGTCGTGCGGCTTATCGAAGTAGCTCTCAGAGATAGTCCGGCTTAGCTAAATGCACACGCCGGCTACCGCGAGTGAGTGCCGGACATGCGTTCGCCAGACAGGAGAGACGCACACCGTTGCTTTCGAGGATATGTCGAGGCGAGTACTTGCAGGATACATCAGATAGCCGTTGGTGCGTAAATGGCGCCTGATACCAGGGGTGAGCGACACTGTTATAAGCCAAACAGTTGCCGATGTCGTTCCTGATTGCCGTGCTCTGTCGACGTCCCTCCCAGATACCTATCGGTGTACAAAATCATCCTTCACATACACTTAATATCGTCGCAGCGTTTTGTGTCGCGCTCTCTCGCGCGCCACCCTAAAAGATTAACGACCGACACGACTTTAAACAGACAGAAATCTCGGTTACAATTTTCAGTGACAAACCAACCTTTTTTTAATTCATCCCAAGTCAAGCGCGCGAGATTTATGGTCGCCCGCGCCCTTTAGTCAAGTTCCTTGCTTGACTAAGAAGCTTGTTCTAGAACGATTTTCTTTCATCATTCCACCCTCTCATGTAACGAAAGAATGCCTTTGCATCAAAACCATCGAGCGAGACGAGATCGCCGAATCAATAAATCACGATTAGCATACAATAACGGTGTTTGGTTGGGTCAGCGTGCGCACTCAATGTTTTGAATAGTTTAGCGATAAGCGCAAGGCGTGATCGACTAATAACCGAATAATGCCGGCGAGGGAATTAATATTGCAATTATCCCGCGCGCAAATGACAGGCTGGCGAATTAAACAAAGTCGCCGGAGGCGAGGCTCTCGTTAATCAGGGGGGGCCGCGCGCGAGAAAAGACTTGTCGCCATGACGCGCGCGCCATTGCCGGATAATAATACGATCGTTAGCTCTCTGTGACGGGCCGCGAAAAACGGAACGTTGCACAAGACGGTGGGACTCGCCTCAAGGGCAGGCCGGTCGCGTCGCCTGTTCACGCTCGGTGACAATGGCAATAATGGTAGGCCATTTTCGCTGAATGAGGCGTAGGGGGCAGCGAAAAAGTGAACTCATAAGCCTTAAGTAAAAGCACTCCTGCGGTGCATTGTGTCGCCGCCAATCCGCTACTGTTCTGCTGGATTCCACCGCGTGAAAGAAAACGCGCCCAAATGAGAGGCCCTGCCAATTATATTGTCTTTTGCTCAACTAACGAGCGACAAATTGCTTTTTCATTCTTTTCCAGTTGACTGAATAATTCCTAAACCTAAATGAAATTGTTTATTTATTTATTTAGACAGATAAGAATTTAATATTTGAATGAAAATATATGTGAAAAATCCAATTTTACAATGAAAATTAAACGAAATTATGAAGATTGAACGAGTGACTTGACAGGAATCGAGGATTTAATCTTGGTAGCTAATTTGCAAAAAATTGCAAATCAAGTGACTGATTCGAATGAGATGAGTTTTGAGGAATTTGCAATCAGGGAGTAGTCTTGAGAAGAACGAGACTAATCTTGGTAATAACAGAAACAAATATTTTTTAAACGAAATTTAATTTTCCACATTTAAATTCAAATAAAAAATTCATATATTTATCTCATTGTTTTGATGAAAATAGGGAAGGGAAATGTTGAAAGAATAAATTTAAAAGTGAAAATAAAGCCTAGGAACAAACCTTGCTTGGATCAATATTTAAAGCCATTTAAAGACCGTTTAGCAAGGAGAGACTTGAAAGAACTGCAAACTTATAGAATGACACACCGAAAAAGGTCTAGGACTGACGATTCTAGTAGAATCGCGAACTGGGGTGTCAGGGCTATTCTTAGGGGAGATGGTCACGGGAATGTCCGGCTAAAAAGAGCGCCGGTGACCCGTGAGGGTCATCGCTGGCCTTAGCTTAGCATAAAAGGGTAAAGAGAAAACGCTGAATGCAGATACACCATAAAGGAGCGACTGTCCCATGGACATAATTAGGACCTGCTGTCCATGGGAAATTTTCAACCCTATTGCGAAGTGGACGCACCTTGGCTGGACAACGTTTGTTTAGGGCATTTAATCCCCGCCAAGTTTTGCGAGCCGTGTTATTTTCTGTTCAGCGATCTTGACGCGGCCGACAAGCCGCGGGCAGTTTTCGCGCCTTTCAATGTCACATGCGCGACGTCTCCATCGATCGCTGCCACACATCGCGGAGATTGATCCGCTTCGAGAGCTGTCGCGACGCAAATCACCCGGCATTTTCCACTGTCACGGACGGCCGAGCGCCTCCGAGAGATATCAATCTTTCATTTCATTCAGAACAGCTGAACCTGGCCGAAGACCAATGCAAAACAGAAAAAGGACTATCATGATCGACCTAACAACACTCTTCCCTGAAATTTCTACACTCTGATTGAACACCAATTACAAGTGCAACCCTCGAGGAAGATCCGTCACGAAATTGAAACTCACACTTTGGCACGAATTTATCCACTCGAACAAGTATCCTGATTGGGGCAGTTTGGTGGTGTCGACGCCGCCGACAGTAGCATGCTGCACCGCACTGGATGGTAACTCGCGGTTATCAACGAAGCGCACCAATTGACACTGCACCACTCTGATAGTCGTTGCTGGAGTCAGTTGTCCACTCGAGTTTGGGCTTATCACGCGAGTCGGACCACCTGTCGCGTCATCGCACGCGAACTTCCCGGTTCGGTGTCTGAGGTTGGACTGTGCTGCACTGTCGCCATCCAGTTTGCGAACTTACATCTTGTCAGGCGAGCGCGAGCTTTGGCAGCAGCAGCGTGTGCCTTTTCGAATGCGTTCGCGCTGGGCCCCGGTGTCAGTGTGTGCGTGGAGAGTGCGTGGCCACAGCCGAGGCTGCGGGGACCCCGCCTCCCTCCCCACTCCGCGGCCCGATTCCGCCGCCATACGTGTGATCCGGGCCTAAGTTTACACGTCTCGTCCGGCAGTAGCGGACCGCATTGCACGACGACACACCACCCGACGCAGTTAGCGCGAGCAGGCGCCCTTTCGGCGCGCATATACTCTCCCTTGTTATCGGCGCTGCCCCATCCAGATTTTAATCTCGCGCCTCAGCTACATCAGCCCGGCTCTCTGTTTGTACGAACAATCATGATGTTTTCAGAGCCGCAGTCATTGATGATGTTTCGGCGCTAGTCAAGCGGAAATGATTTACGAGTTTGGACCGTGCCGAGTGACGCTACCAGGAAACAAGTTTTCGGTCGCAAAACTTGTGGACATGATATTGTACACTTGGAAATTATGCAAAGATCAATATGTGACACTGGTTCAAATTTTTATAAAAGAATATCGGGTGTCAAATGTTTTCGTTGTATTGAGACGTCAAGTCAAGAGGGTTGAGTGATTTGGATGGTCGGTCGTTAGCATTTTTTCTTATAATTATAAAATTTTGTTTCATTTTTGTTTTCTTGTTTTTAATGAAAAAAATTTTTTTTCTCAGCAAAAGATAGACACGGATTGAAGTATTTGAAAACTGTCGGTCAAGCGCAGCGATTGCGGGGTGGTCCGCACTGTGACAGGGAACACGATCACCACCCGGCGAGGCACCTACAAGGTTTCGAACGATCGTGCTCGCAGGGTGCTACTAGTATTCGCATTCGCGTTGTTTTTTTCTATCCCTTTTTTCTTTTCCACTTCCCTTTTTTTCATCACGAAATTTATTCGAGGCTCACGGCAATACCAACCAAATCGTTGCACGAAGGATTACCTAATAATTCATATGTTACGCAGTCGCGCCTCGACTCCGTAAATCTCGCGCAATTTATTGGCAAACCTCGAAACGCGTTCGAGATCGCAAATTTATACCGCGATGGATACAATTTGCCTTGTAAGTGGCGGCGATAGTAACTGCGCGCGCCTTGTACAACATGTATTTATCATTCGGCGTGTCCGGACGGTATACGACAACAGTCAAGAATATAAGAAGCTATATATATTCTTATACTATTAAATTTTTTTCAAAATCGCATATTTTAATCAAAACTGTGGACTCGTTTCTTTTTTTTCTTTTTTTTTTTAAATTCTTTTTCATCCGGTTGATTTATCGTGTGGTATGCCGATCAAAAATTCTTCAATCAGATCAAAAATTTGTATAAGCAATTTCGTCGATTAAGCCGAGTAAATAATTTGATAACGAAACGCGTGTTATCGCGCGGATAAATAACAGTACTCGATTATCTCGGGCCGTCATCGTCTGGACGTGTTTAAGTGTAAACGCGGAAAAGTATATAAAATTGTGATTCGCGCGGCGACAAAATAAAATGCATATGTATAACAAGCAGACGGATTAACAGATCAAAGCGATTCCCAGGCATGGAAATCGAGCGCTCTATTTTGAACCGGAATCCGCGCGCAACTGTTTAGTATGCAAAGCGCAGCGTCTCGCCGCGATAGGGACAAATTGTTGCGCGCTCTCTTTTTGGTTAAACTCGCGTTCGCGATTACAAACGGGAAGGGCGTGGCGGCGATTTTTGCGCGCCGATCGATCATTAGTCGGGCCCACACGGGGGCGCGTTCTTCCCCCTTCCCCTCCCCCACACCCCGCGATATCTCCTCACGGTAAAACGCGGATTTCTCGGCAAATAAGTTGGCGAAAAAAGAAAAAAACCTGTCGCAAGTGGAGTTTCTCCTCAATATAGCTAACGAAGTCGTTCGCACACCCGCAGTTTTTGCACGGCGCAAAAGTTTCGAATCAAACTGGAGCAAACTCTCGCGTAATGAAGACCCCGCGCGATTTATCGACGTATCCTCTCCTCTCCTCCCCGAGGGACCTTTTTCGAACAAAGTCTCTTTTCTCTTTTCCTCTCTCGGCAATTATTATTGACGATCGATGTGTAATTGGCATTTTTCGCAGCGAACGATTCACGTTGACGTGTTCATGCATTACCAAGTTTTCTCCTTTTTTAAAATGTGAATTGCAAAAGAGCGCGCGAGATTTGTTAATCGAAAATTCAAACATTCGTTTGTTTTAGTCCAACTTTTACCGTAGAAATTTTCTTTCAACTTTTCACAATTTTCTTTTGTTCCTTTTGTCAGACCGATTTCTCGCTAATTGAGTTTGCAATTACAGGGCCAATTTGCACACAGACAAGTGAAGTCATAATTTAGCTGGCGGACTCAAAAAGACAATCGCGTACAGAAAAAAAAAAGAAAAGAAAAAAATCGTACGACAGTGTTCGCCGTCATCCCGACGTGCGTAACGGTGAACGGTAACGACACAACAGCGAGACCTCATTGTCCGCGGTGTTGAGTCATTAAAACTCGCACATTCCTTTTTAACGAAGATTCCGAATTGCTGTTGCGGCTCGTAAAAAATGCACTTCCTCGGTTTTCGTAGACTCACCATATATACTGTTCCATGTGCTCACATTCGGAAATGAGTCGTCGAATTTATTTCTCTCTGCTTAAAAAAAATATACTTGTTTCGCACTCTCCAATACATGACAATTTTGTTCGCTCTTGCATGTAAGTGACCGTAAAAAAATTTGTTTCTCATCGCTGTGCATAAATTCCTCAAACTTTCTTGCTCGAGCTGGAGACAAAAAAAATTTTTTTCTTTTCTCTCAAAATTCAAGACAATAATTTCTTCAATTAACGTTTCTCTTAATCAAAATGTTTCAGTACAAATTTTTGCTCCGCATGAAAGCAACATTTCGTTCAACTCAATCCGGTCGAAAATTTGTTTGGAAAATGTTAATCCCGGCTGACAAAGTGCGATGGTTTGTATTTGATCCCGCAGGGACGCGCGAGAACAAGTTAAATGAGCGTAGCTCGCGTGCGTTCGTTCAAGCGTCCTTGCCCTTTGAATCGGAGGCCTCTGGCGTCCCGGTCTCTCTAGCCGCCGGCCGCGAGTCTTTCTTCTGTGCGACGTCCTCTCTCTTTTGCTTATTGACACGCGCGCGATCGCGAGTCCTGATGCCGTCCCCTAGCCAGCCATCCATTTGCGTTTGGCGCAGATTATCAGGCGCGTCGAGCTCAGCTATATCGGCATCCGATTCATCCATCCTATCTGAGTCCTGCTAATGGAATTTATCATAAATAATATATATTAAAATACGCTCGGCCGTGAGAAGATGAGCAGCCCTTTTGCAAGTATTTATAATACACATGATCGGTATCGCGATCGGTTTAAAAATCGTTTGCTTTTTTATCCCTTACTCAATGTTTTCTTTTTTTTTCGTTCCGAACCATTTTATCTTGATAAATCAACGATCATTCATAAATCAGAGAACGTAAATGAAAACTCGCAAGAAACTTTATCATTCTTCTTCCATTTGCGATGGAAATGAATTTTACTACTGAAACAAAAATACGCCCCAATGAAAACAAACAAAAAATGATGTTGCAATATAGATATTATAATTCATGTCAACATTCAATGATAAAGAAATTCATCGTAGAATTTTTTGCCCCCAAAAAGATACATTTTTGAAAAAACACTTGCCTTAATAAAATGTTTGTCATTTTAGAGATGGGGAGGGAGGGGGGCAAAGTAAATTACGTCGAATGACAGTGGTAAACATTGTAATTTGTACTGGGGCACTTGTTAAGAAGCACCTTGTATATACTTCATTTGAAATAGCTCTCGGTCTTTAATTTATGAAATTCGAAAGCCAACGTTGCGATTGTGCCTTTTCGGTGTTCGAAAAATACAACTTTATTGTCTGAACGAATAAATCTTTTACTTTCCGACCTTTCAAAAAATTGTATCCCCGTGTTCGACCGATTAAACCTTAAAAAATATCTGAAGCCTCGAGTAAAATTGTATCAGAGCCGCATCTGTACGTATTATATTTCCATCACAAAAATCATTTCCTTTCAATGAAAAGAAAAATAGATAAATAAAAAAAGTAAATAAAAAATGAATATATAAAAAACCGTACATAGTCTTCAGTTGAGATGCATCGAGAAAACAAATTTATTAATGTATAGGCTTGTTATCAGAAGGATCTACATGAGTCGATCAATCAAACGTTACATTGGCAAGGAAAGCGTTCAATATTTCGATCACTGTCGTCATTGAGAATTCACAGCCGTGCACCGAGGCAGCATCGTCAGTCAGATCTGAAAATCATCGAGGTTGCGTTTCCGCGTGCTGTCAAGTTCTGGATGGAATTAAAATATCAAAGGTGTACCAGGGACTCACGTTGAACGGCACATGCACGCTCGGCGCGGGCGCGCGTCGTGTAGATGCACTCGCGATAAAAGCCCTGAAAAAGCCCCGTACACTACTTTCTAAACCTCGCGCGCGTTCAGATTCGCGTGTCGCGCATTTGTCTTAAGCACACACACCGCGTATTGCATTACGCGACGGATCAAAATATCAGATGCAATGAGCATATATCATCGCATGAAGGTCGCTCGGGGAGGACGCACGTCGGCACGACCGGGCGTCCGAGCGAGAGCGCGAATGATTAGCATAATTTGTACGCGAGTGCCACCTGGGAACGGTACCCTACGGTCAGCGCACAATGCACCTTCCCCTTGCGCGCCTTTATCTTCGCATTTTGCGCGTTTTTTCGTCCATTGTCCGCATTCAAGCCGGACCCCACGACTCAAATTGTGTGCATGGCTGTACATGTTATTAGAACGTAGAGGAGGAAATTCGAAGGATGCGCGACAGGTCGGCACACACACTGTCCAGAGGCGACGACCCTTCAAGCCATTCACGCTTCGACATTGTATAACAGATGTTTTTTGAGGCGTCTTCCAGAATGCAAAATCTTCAAGCTCGCCAAGTTAATTAAGACACGGCTTATGAGAATGTTTATTTTAAAACTTTAAATTTTTATATTTAAAATGTTTTTCTTCAAATAATTTCTTTTTAATTTTCTTGTTGAATGCAAAATTATAATGTAATATAAAATTGCTTTTTTATTTGTTATAAACGTTTTGATATTTAGATGAGAATTTAAAATTTGCCTTAATGTTTTTGCTGAACGGTATTGAGTTTGTGTTACGTAAGAACTTTTATTTTAAATTTTACACTTTATGTAACGTTTTGCAGCAACGGTCGCGATTGAAGAACAAAAATTTTTATCGGGACATCGAAATCTGTCGATTAATTTGTTAATTAATGAACGTTGTAACTAATATACACTTTGATATTATGCACAATGCCAATTTTTGTACAAATAAGTGATTTCAGTTAGCTTTTGAATATTACGTCGACATTTTCGACATTTGCGCGATTTATGATTTAACATCATATATTATATGCTTGAATAATTATCCTGTTGGAAATGATATTTTAACATTTTATTCAATCAGTCTACCAAAACAAAGTGTATTGCTACCATAACAAATTTAATAAGAAAATTTTAAACACTGAATTTGATTATCCCGCAGAAAACTTCAACCTGGACAAACTTTTTTTCTAAAATGTTTAATCCTACATTACGTGTTGTACATGTCCAATTAAACGTTTTTCATTCTTATTATAAGAATGTTTCTTGAAATAATTGACCTCATTTAAATTCACTGCGCAAATAGTGTCTTTAAAACTTTTATCCCAGTGATAATCCGAGGATTTACTTTTTTTTTTATTATTAAACATCTTTTCTTCTTGCTGTCGCTTTGAATTAAAGTTGCAAGGTTAGTTTGGAAGGGCGAAGCTGCTGAATTTATCGAATCTGTTTTCCATACGGAATTAATTAAAATTCTCCGCAGAATAAGCCTTTTACTTATTTCTTGTTCGACGTTATTATAACATTTTTTAACATCTTCCTTTTTTGCAGGAAAACATTCTTCAGGCTCCTTTGACCGATCAAGATGAGCAACATAAGAAAATTCTTCTGACTCAAAATTACGTTACTTTGCGGCGATAAGCGCTGCAAGGGCATCTTAATTCGTCTTAAGTTCGTCACGCAATGACACGGTATCATCGCTCGTGAGATCGTTGATGCTAGCAATTTCGGCTCGTAAAACGTTATGGATGGCGATTTGTTGGCGCGACCTTTTTTGCCCGTCGTGGATCGAGGATCAGGATGATGTCTTCATTGGTTATGTAAGGTATACTCATATTGCTATTATTTGATAGAGCGCGAAGCGAACAGTGGCTTGAATGACATTTGATTGCACGTCTCGGCCGTTTGAAGTCTAATGCAATTTTAGTGACCATCTATTGAGTCATGTGATGCTAAGGGGCTATTTCATCTTTGCCATCAATCTTGTGTGTTACAAATGCTGATGCTTCTTCATTTCTCAATGTTTCACCCGGGTTGATATGTCATTGACAAAAGCTCTCTGAAGTTTCGCATCATACATTTCCTTAAAGTGCAATGCACAATTACTCCGGTTGACGAATCAATTCTCTTTCAGATGACATTTCGAGACAAAAGATGATTTAGACGTGAAAATTTATCTTCTTTTTGAACAGAGGAGCTGCTCCAAAACCTGTCTCGGTTGCCCGACCTTTCCCTACATTTGAATTCGTACACAAGTTCTTTTGATGGAAAAAAAGTCAGCCGTTTAATTTCAAGCTGGAAGACATCCCACTTTTTAATTGTTCGAAAACCCATTAACTTTTCGGGTTTCAACAAATAAAGCAAAAAATAAAAAAGGCGAAATAAAAAATCGAATATCCGGGCGCTTTCCTTTTATGAAATATGCTTCGTGTAACTAATGTTAGCATGTCCAAGAGGATACGTTGATCTTGATGCTTTCTCTCCCTCTCGGTGTGTGTGTGTCTCTACCTCTCTCTCTCTCTCTTTCTCGGTGCACCTCATTTTTTCGCTACTCCTTGAATGTATCTCTCTTTTCAGAATTGTTTGCGTGCAAGAAACGAGCAAAGTCCAAGAACGTGACTGGCTTACCATATTATCGCGATTTTTGCGGAATCGACCACACGCAATGAAAAAATGAATTACTGAGTATCAGATTCAATAAAGTGATTCGTCGGGCATCGTTTCTTTCTTTCCGTGCTCGGACAATTAAAACTTCGCAATTCATATCAAGCGCGCAACTCACTTTCAAACCTTTTTTGTCACGGCCATAAATCTTTATTTAAATCCTGAAAATTTATCGAACAACGAAAGTCACTTACACGGGAAGATCTTTTTTTTTTGTTTGCAACATCAGCATCTCTCGCTGGGACGAGTTCATCAATGATAAGAGCTCGTAACGTCACGGCGAGTTGATGCAAACGTTCGTTTTCGATTTCAGAGGACGTAGTTTATTTGGAACGAAAAACTTATCAAAATGATATTTATTGTCAGATCGAAAATCGCTTGTAAAAGAAACGTTACATAACACACTAAGTATTCGCTTTTTCATCTGAGACATAAAATTGAATAGTAAGAATTGCCCAACAAAAGTCGCTGGCTTTTCATCGTCGAGTGATTTATCTATCAAAGGCCTGTCCGCTTATATAAAAATTGGCATTTAATTAACAAACGGACGCGCGACAGTGGCTTACGAAACGCCGCCCGATCAAAATCGTATAAACCGACGAATTATGACGACGGTAATCATAATGGTAATCATAATAATCATAAGCACACTCAAGCGCAAAGTGTTTTGCAACCGCGTTCGAATTAATCTTCGTTATCGCAGCGCGGGCACTTTTTTCGCGACTCCTATACATTGCAGGGTTAATATCGGCATGACGCGCCCGTCTAGTAGTTTCACCGCACGATGGTTTCGCCCGAGTGCGCTTACTAGAATTAGCTCTGTGTGCAAAATAAACGCGAATCTCGAATATGATATTACATAGTTGTTGGGCAACACACGACAAGCGGAATCTCGTACCCAGTGGCGATTATATAAAACGCACGATAATTATCATCTTAATTTTTGCATTTGATATACATCAGCTTTGCATATTTCTCATTTTCCGACTTCGCTCGTTGATGAATTTCTATCTCCATTCGTAAATCCACGTGGAGCTTTGATTGACTAATCGGCTAAAGGTGTGTACCAACAAGAAGTTAAAATCAATTCTGAATCGGAATCACTTTAGTACCAAAGTATACTTCATAGCAGAAAATTAATATCACCGAAGAAAAAAAGAAAAGAAAAAAAAAAGAACAGACAATTTCATGATCAAAGACTACGTTGTCTGATTTCTAAAGAACCTGTCAAAAAATGTTTCCATTTTAATTCTGAGTTTCGAGATCGGTGCTACCGATTTTGGTAAATTATGGAAATAGTCCGCCGTGTGACCAGTTTATTCCACAAATATATGACGAACACGAAGCGTGCATATCGTGAATCATCGTTTCATTTCACAAGTAGAGAATCATCGTGGGGTTTACGAAAAAGAAACGGTTAAAAATCGGACCTTGAATGGCACTGGCGATGACGTCAGACAAATGTCTGACTTGCGAACGCGCATAGATGGATGTAAATACGGGGGTGGGGACACGCGGACCAATGACACACGATTGCGTTGAATGTTTGCCACATTTCTCGACGCCGAAAAGTGTAATGAACTATGAGGTATCCATGTCCAATCCTACACGAAATTCTTAGTTATACTTTTCAACGGTGCCAAAGTAGTTTATATTACTGCAAATGCAAAGTTCTAATAATAATAGTTATAAACAATGTTGACTGCATATCGTATTCATTTTCTAAACTTTCATAAACTTTTGCCAAGTTGCATATAAAGATATCAAACTGAAATTTACAATCAAACATTGTAAACTCTATTACTCAATGGATAATAAATTACATGGCCTGCGTGCTAAAACCATTACTTGCCATCGTAAATAAGCTCAACTATTTTGAATTTGTTTATGAATTAACCTCATTTCAACCGCATAGAAACTTTTTCTGTTTCAATGGTTTTGTAAATAAATAAAAGTAAATAAGAAATATAGTTCACTTTTCTTTTTGATATAAGATATTGAGAACAAGAAAACGTCGAACAAAGTAAAGCGTGGACGTCAAAAAGGGCAAGTGTAATTGTATCTTTGAGGCCCTTTGCCAGGAATGCTGAAACCTTGCTACGATCGTATGTCAATGACTATGAACGCGTACTCGTACGAATCAGCATAATTATAAGTGCGAGCAAGGCTGGACCACGCCCTGTCTCCGCTCGGCTCTCCACAGCGCCCTCTGTTCCTCTTTTCCTTTGCACTTTTCAGCATCTTATTTGCGCTCTGCAGATGGCTCGGCTCAATTCAGTGTGGCCGTACTTGTTTCAATGTTGGCTATTTTTTTCCCCCTCCGACTGCAACTCGGCATAATTAGCACAAGCACTACAATAACTCACGTCGAAATTCTTGTACGATTCCATTTATCAAAACGATCGTTTTCAAGTATCAAAATAAAATGCGCCGCATTCCTTAACGGAGCGCCGTGTGCTTTAGAAAGTGGATCAACCGAGTCAGAGATTTTCGTCCAATTTGCAGTAGAGGATTGCTCATTAACGTTCTCGCAGTTTCAATCGCCGAATCGATTTAACTTTTATCGCGGAAATGAATTAATAACGAGGCAGCAGCTCCCGTGGGTTGTTTCGCGTTGTTTCATCCGACCGATGTTATTAATATCGGTGTCATCTTTGGCGTTGATAAGTCGTAAAAATGGGAGTGTTAATTAAACCGAACTTAATCGCCGAATCAAATTAATTCAGTCGGGGAATGCGGGACCGCGCGGACTGAAATTTAATGTCCGACGATAATTGCGCCAACATCCGCGGTTGTGCTCGCGAACCCCGGTAGTTGATTTTGTAAAAATAATAATCATGATTGAAAAACAAAAAAACAAAGAAAAATGAAACTCAAACTTTTTATAACAACATCGATTATGTTTTGTAATGAATGTTCGCAGACAGAATTTTTTCGAACAAATGTTATTAAATGTTATTAACGTAACGCTGAAACATGCGCGAATTGTGAATTGCAATTTTGCGAAATATGCAAAGTCGTGCTAAATTATAATTTCGGCTCGTTTTGCGCGACTACACGATCTAGTCTAGACCGCGAAGTGACATTACAATTAAGCGTGCGTCTGGTTCTCGTTGTGATAAAAAAAAACGTGCGGCGGTCATACGTTTTATGACTTTCGTAATCGCTCTTATCCGCAGCGTAATGCATCGCGTTGCGACTGCACGTGATTTTGCGCGAACCCAAACAAAGCAATTCGTCCGGCGACCGAAAAACGACAACAAAAGTGCACGGCCGCTTGACATTGAAGCGTTGTGTGCGGATATACGAAACCGTCTGGTTCGTTACATCAAGGTGATATTTATTTAAAATAAAAAACTACACACACAGCTGTGTGTCATGCGTTTATAAAATTCATAAATTTCGTCGGCCGCGAACAAGGCCAGCTAATTCCGACCGATTGTGTCGCCTCGTTTCGAGCGAAGGAAATCATTGACCCGCACCTGGGCCGGCTTTTTGTCCTCCGTTCGGCCTGATTCAGCGCGCACAATGTCGGCCGAAATTGGCGCGCACAATTAAAACCTATTCGAAAAAGATTTTCCCATTTCGTCCAGGCGTATCCCGTTTATGAGAAATTATTTACCAACCATTAAGACGTGTAATTATTGAAAAACATTTTTTTTATCCTTCATGATATCAAATGTGTAATAAATTGTCAACTTTTTGTTCGTATAATTGTTAATAACTCGGGTTCTTTTTTTTTTTCATCCTCTCCGTGTAATCTTCATCCTGTCGCCCGTTTTTATTCATCTGCGGGTTCCCTGATGCACCTTCGAGTTACATTTTTCTCGCACTTTATTTGTTCGACAAAACGCCTCTTCCGGTCGCGGTATCTTTATTTACTGCCAAGCACGCATCGCTGCCAGTTAACCAAGGGATAAAATCCGATCGGCGATTAGGACAAGACGAATCTATCCGCTTGGCGATAATGATAGTGATGATGGTAGTCATGATGATGTTGATGCCGATCATCACGAAGTTGAGTGGAAAGAAACAAGAAACAGAAGCACATTTTCTTCGTTCATGTGTATCCTTGCTTTGCCGTGAGGATTGAATTTGATATTATCATTATTGAATTACATATTTTTCGCGGAATGAATCGCGCGAGAATGATGAAACCAAGCTAATAAACAGTTCGCGGAGTTTCTCTGAAATGGCTCTGTCACGCATCAAAGGCGACTTGTGGAGTGTACGCGTCGTCAGTTACACATATATGCGCGTCGCCACGATTTTTGCGATTTTGTAACGCTCAAGTGTTCGCATAAGAAATTTATATCATTCCCACACGCGGCTTTCTCTAACTATACGCGCGGTGTCTAGTATCACATCACCGTAGGTTGCTTCCCTTTTCGAAACGCGTATATAAATGCGCCTGTGTGTATGAATGCGTGTATCTTTCGCTTTAACACCAACCTCGGCTCTTCTGCGTTATTAATGTTCAAATTGACAATGCTCGTGAACGAAAGTGACGTGCCTCAACGCAAAACATTCTGATTCTCGTTTTACCATTTACTTCAATTTACTGTTATTTATATTTTTGTCCAGAAATTTTTAGATGAAAAAATTTATGATTACAGATTTGAAATGAAAAATGTTTGCAAAATATTTATACTTGGAACAGCTAGACAAAAATGGACCTATATAACGATTATAAATGGAATGTCATCAAAATTTCGTTGACTCACCTTGATTGTTTTTGGCTCGTATATGTTTTAGGATTGCATTTTGCGCCCATGTCATCTTCGATAATACATCTGCTGGATGAAACATCAGATGGGATCAAGAAGAAAAGCATTTAGGCACTCGAAAATCAAAGTTGATTTTTTGCTCAGCTTTTCGTTAATACGAATGAATGAAAAAAACCATTCAGAGTGTAGATTGAAAAAATGAAAAAAAAAGTTAATAAGATTTTATCGTCGCAATAAAAACGTCGCGTAAAAAAACAAGCGAGTAAAAAGTATGAAATATGCAACGGGACTAATTAATATTCAAAGATAATGTTTTTGTTGGGCAACATGTAAACTTTTCAAAAGTAAATATATATGTCTGCGGTGACTTGAACGCGACGAAGTGCAACTAATGGAAGACATAGAATGCTTGGCAAAGCGGAAATTAAATGTAGATTCTAATTATTACTCGAGCAGGAACTTATATAACATCAAATCTATGAGCTGCGAAATGAACGATTAAAATATCCCGATGCTATCATGATTTTCTCTGACGCTTTTACAATACACAACCGGGTGCGACTATTATAAATTACCAACTTTTTGAAATTCTCCTCTAACAAAATAACACCACAATGTCGATAGAAACCAAAGATTAAAATACAAAAGTTAATCACTCGGGATTGCTCAACGACAATTATATAATCGAAAAATCATTCTCGCACATGCGTTCGTTGCAGGATTGTTTTTTATTCTCAATCAACAACGGCAGTTATAAATTGAAACGAGCAAATGATCGTACTTGCAATTGTTTTCGTACTAGCAATTAAACAAAGCAACAATCATTGTCTTTTCTACAATATTTTCTCTTATTAGGACACGTAAAATTCTGCAGCGAGGATAAATGCTTCTACACACCTCTATATTTCCAATATCAAAACTTGCCAATAACTTGGCATGAATTTACGAAATTGCTGGAGCTTAAAAAGAAAATTGTCTCTGAATTATATATATTCCGGCGTTGTGCTAAACTCTCCGATATGAACTGTTCTAAATTCTTGGAATTGTCTGCGACATAAATTTCACTTTCTCAAAGAGCAATTGGTAGTGAGAATATAAATTTGCCTCTCAGCGTTGAGGCACGAAGACAAATGTAGGCAGCGATTGCGCGCGTAGATCATTGATGTAAATGGTCCATCGGTAGGTCTGCAGAAACGTAATAGTATACGTTTACTATATGGTCTCGGTTGAACGAGACGGTCGCGATTCATGAGTTCGAGGCATGCATAGCTGTGCAGGCCGCGTTTCATGCTCGCGCACTCTCCGTCCTCGTCGCTCTTGCATCGCGCAAGGCCGGAGCATCGAGTGATGGTTACGTTCGAGTCTCGGCGGCTGGCAACCCGCGGTAAGCAAAGCAAACGACCTTCCGTGGAATCTGGACAACCTGTCTACGCCGCCTGCCGCCGACTCCGAGACCAGATCTGCACTTGTTTCTCGCTCGGCTATATCTCGCCGTGTGTTTTCTCTATGAACTCTTCGTCTCCTTGTTGCGCTCGCACGACCGACATCTTGCCTCTTCTTGGTCGTGCGGCCAGACTTGCTCCGAACTTGCCCCGGTCATTATTTTGTCAACCCCATCGTGGCCTGTCTTCCGCGCTCGAACCGTTAAGTACCAGTCCACGCGCGTTCCTACGAGCAGCTCCATTCACCAAGACGCACACACGCCCGTCAAACTGGATCGAACACAATTTCAAGCAGCTTTTTCGACTCGCGTCACAAAGTTCACGGCTCGTTCTAGACGAAAAATCCACACGATTCACCGGTCGAGTCACGCTTCAAGCACTTCATTAAAACCGACTTCTGTCAACCTCCCGATCGACCTTTTGTTGTCGTTTTCAATGAGACCGTTTTTTGTTCTAATTTTTTTTTTCTGGAAGATTCCATGAGAAGTAGTCTCAGATTTAGAATTCTGAAAGACATTTGGTTGTGAGATATGTTTGCTATTGAGAGAAAAATGTTATTTTTGATGAATAGAACAAACGAGTAATTAACCCGAGATTAGAAAAAAAACATTAACTAATGAATGAAAAAAAGTGAAGAGATATGTGCACAGCGGATGTAGCAAATATTTGAAATCGAACACGGCTTTTATCTATTTTTTTGAATTCCAGAAATTACCATTTGGAAACGTACAACCGTCATAACACTAAAGTATAATAACATCTCCCTATTTACCTAATCTCATCTCCGGGCCACAAACATTCCGTTCCGATGCGCAGTTCGCGTTTATATCATTTTACTTTTCTCAAATTAATTATTCCAACACGATCCTTACTTTAGCCACCTGCCGGTTGAAACCATTAATACCCTCCATTATCAATTTTATCGTCTCATTACCAAATTTTTATTTCCCTCGGCGCGTTCGATTGAACAATAATTTTTGCAAATTTCTTCGCATAAACTGCTAAATTCTTGGCGACTGTGAAAACGTGAGCGTTTGTTTTCAAATCTAAGCCGGATGTGTTTGTTGAACTATCGACTCGGTTATAGTCGGTGGTTATAGGATAAGAGTGTCGGCATGTGTAGCAATTATAATAACGGTAACTATCGTCGGGGTATGCCGCGGTTACCGTTACTATAAATTGTTCATATCTATTAGCCAGGCGTAAAAACGCTGCGTAAGACAGTTCGCTTGATACGACGTGTGTTACACCGCGTAGGCGTCACACGCGCTTTCGATTCTGCGCAATATCGTAAGCCGACCGGACTTTCAGCACGGAAATTCCGCTCGGAACACAATACAATCGACAAGTCGATCAGCAAAAATCTACAGTCAAGAATAGAGAGCTTCGAGCCAGCTTGATCGATGACACTCTTATACTGATATAGAAATTTGATTTGGGTGTACAATTTTTTACACAGCTAAAACTCTAAAAAATAGTGTTTCATTATCATAATAGCCAATAGAAATAAAAATAAAAATTCTTAATCCAAGTAAATGATTCTTGCAGGAAAAATAAACAAACGACTTAAATGAAAGATGAGCATTCTTGGTTTAAGAAAATTATTATAGAACTTAACCAAAATGTTGAGAATTTTCATTTCTTGCTCGGAGAAAAAGAAAAGATTTTGAAGAGTGGTTGCGAAAAGAAAATGTCGTAGACCAAATGTTAGACTCTGGCTAACAAATCTTTCAGTACAAAAATTCACGAATGAAAACAAAACCGATGATTTTACAGGGAAAGAATTTTAGAATACAAATGACAGTATTTTTGGGTGTTTTAATGACGTTTTTTTGTGGGACAATAAAGTGACGATTAAAAGTCTCTGATGGCATCATCTCTATTTTCAGTCAGTGCTCTTGACTAACGTTTATTGCCTAAAGACGATGGTCCTCGGATTCTTCTATGACGTGAGCGTTTTTTTCAACTTTTTTTTTTTATTCCACTAAACATTTTAGGATTTGCTCGTCGCAGGCCGTGCCATTAGCGGTAACCACGTAGGTCGCGTTGTAAATATTCGGCCCGCAGTCGATCCGAATAGATGGAGCGTCAGGTTTTATTGTTCTGCTGGGAAACATATATGTAGCCTCTTTGGGCCGCTTTCAATGGATCGGTCGATGATAATGATGTAATATATAATAGAATTTATCGCGTGTGTTTTGAGTCGCAGCCAGAGGTCCATTGTTGTGGTATCAATAGACAGGCCGAGGCGAGAAAATGGCTTTTTCTGATTGAACCACGCAGAATCCGAGCACGCCTTTCCCTCTCAAGGTTTATGAATCGGTTGACTTAGTTTGGCCCCGATATTTGCGCGTTTCATTCTTTGGATTCCCAAGTCGGAGTGTTAACAATAACGGGGTCCCGGTGCGTTGCTATAAGCGACGTTAATTTATTGCTGATTTGCACCTGGGGCGAGTCTCGAGTACGTCTTAAAATTTGTTGATAAAAAGAAAAACAGAAACAGCGCCGTATTCAAATTCACTAATTGTTGATAAGGCGAGTCGGAAATTTTATTACTCCGTCATAAAATCAAATTCCTTTAATCGCATTGTTTACTCCGCGATCGGCGAATTTTATGTGCGGCGTTAAAAAAAGAGTGCATAAAATATTTTTCTTTTTTATTTTTTAGCCGTAAAACTTATCGCTCGTTCTGCTCCTCTATTTTTATTCTCTCTTGCAAATAACAATCCAAAAAGGACACCGTGAGGTTACATTTGCTTTGCCCGCGCGATTTCCATACCGATTAATATCAAAACGCTCTCGACATTGTCAAACTCCATTTCATTTTGTTGCGATGCAAAATATTTCGCAGTTTTATTCATGCTTGCGTGAAGTAATAAGAGTATACATCCGCGTAACGAAAAAGAATATATAAAAAGAGACAACACGAATATATGATTCGCCGAGTAAAGTCATCCGTGGTAAATAAATACGTCACGAGAAAAACATGCGGGCTGCGACGGCGCGTATATGTAGATGTCGTGATTCTCTTTTCTTCTTTTTAGGCGCACACTTGATGCCCACTTTGAGATTCTTCGCAAAGGCTACCAATCGAGAGCGATCGCATATATACATATACTTGTAATTTTCTCCTGGCAAAATGTGTTGCAATGAGTTTTCGAATTAAGCCTCCTATCAATCTCAAAATTTTATCTTCACGGCGATCTCGCTCGGGACTCATTCGTGCTCGTCTCGCAGAAGACGCGCCCGCTATGAAAGATTGACTCCGAGACACTGATCCACTGAAGAAAGTCGCAATAATCTACCGGCGATGTTATAACACACGGAATAAATATACGCTCGGCGTTATACAGAACGATCGAAAGTCAAATAAAAGGAAGCGGAATTATAAATTGAAATGAGAATAGCGACACAATTTCGAAAACACGGCGGAAAACAAATCCTAATCAGATTTCATGCCCGAGTGAACAAACTAAATTGAGTTATAGACCCGCGCGGTTTGAATTCGAATTCGCGGGGATTAGCAGGAATTAATGGGGATACATTTTCAATGAAGCGATAATTAGTTTCTGTTATTTGCTAATGAAATTAATTATATGAATCTCTTCTATTGGTATTGATCACTTCCGGCGAATTTTAGTTTGTTTAACATAATTGAATGTATACCGTCGGGGTAAAGAAAATTTGATAAAGGTAAATGTCTCGTTAATCATTGTTATTTAACATTTTTTTTCTCGAGTTATTATAAGAGGTAGTAAATCAAAACCTGTTCCGATAAATGAAAATTATTGCTAATATATAAATTGTCATAAGTTACAACTTGTTAAGCGTTTCCTCTTTTCTAATCAAATAACGATTTAAATTAATAAATATCCATTTGCAGTTATCCATTTTCGATTGACTGTTAAAAACTTAATAATTCAAAATCCTGATTTCATTTAGTACAAAAATAACTTAATACAGGCTTTCAAATTTCAAGAAACCATTTACTTTCGAAATTCTGCTTATGTAATTTAAGATGCGAATTAAACAATTTTTTTTTCTTCCAGCATTTCTATCGTGAGTGTCTAACTGTCTTATAACGTATCGAGTAGCATTAGGTCAGACAATCAAAAGAGGATAAGAGTCAGGGACGCGCAGGTATCGCATAAAAACAAAGAGGAAGGATGGAACGAGGTAGAAAAATGAGACGGAGAGCACCGCAGCGGAGGAACATAATAAAGAAGATGGCGAAATGAATCGGCTGGCTTCGCCGACAGAAAATGGTCGGACTGAGAAGAGGGATGAACGGACCGAGCGAGAGACCCGAGGAGGAGAGGACCATTGCGAAGGCGTGTATCGGATAAGGATGGGACGCATCGTTTTCCCCATATAGCTGTGGACCAGCGGCCATCTTGTCTCACCGTCATCCGTCCCTGTACGACTCGTGTAGGTGTAGGAACGCGTATCACCTTACCTTATGTTTCACTCAGACCCTCTTCTCGTCTTACTATCTTCATCCTTTGCTTCGCACGATACGCTTTGCCCACAAAATCAAAATTTTTACTTCAAACTTATATTTCATCGACAAAAATCAAATTATAAGCCGTACAACTTTTATAACAAACATCTCAACTTGAGTAAATTTAAACATTTAAATTTCATCATTTTTAATGATGTTAAAGATGTATCCTATTTCATAACGATGTCTGTTTTTGTTGACAATTGTATTAGAGAGATTTTTAATTGGTTTGGAATGTCTTACTCTGTTGGTATTTGCAGAAAGTTTATATTCGACATGTTTGTTTTCGGGCAGTGACAAAAAGTCAGTAAAGGAATCAGAGTTGGCAAAAAGCTTCAAGGAGATGGAAGGGCGCAACGCATTCTTGGTTTCCGCGATGGATGCGGTTTTTGCCCTGCCAACCATTATTACGACGATTTCGCGAGAAGAAATTACGTTGGCACCCAGAGGGCCGGGGTGCGGGTTCAAGAATAACGCTCCTCGAATTTGCAAGTGCCCCCTCCGGGCCGGTCACGTAATGCGCACACTTGATACACGGGGACTTACGTGCTCGTAAATAAATGCCCGTTGCATCTTTCTGTTTCGAATTCTTTATAGCCTCCTGACACGAAGACGAAAGTTCGTCCTCAAAATGTTCTCTTTTTTCTTAATTCATCCACTTATTATATGACGTATAATATTCAAAGGTTTTCTTTTTGGTTGCTTCAAATCTACAATCGCGAGATCTTAGAATTTCTATAAATTTTCTGACACTTGTCTGCCACTTGATTCGGAAGCTTCTCGGATACGAGAGGGCTTTCATCTTGGTTTGCACGTGTGTCCCTGTCCGTTGTCCTCTTGCTTTTGTAAGCGAGAAATTAATACGACCAAGCGGATTATTCGTTCGGTTTTGGTGCGTCGAAAGGGACCTTGGAGAGCGTGGTTTTTTTTCTCGGTGGACCGCCTTGTCGACACAAGCAATGTGTATTATAGTATAAGTATACCACATTCGTGGTCGACAAAGTGAAAGGGAACGTGAATTTTCGAAGATCGACGTCGATCCGTTTCTTCCTTTCTCCTTCTAGAAAGCGAGGGACGCGACAGCACTTTTTTGTCAGACGTCTTTTTTTTTTCTTTTTGCAAAACCAGCAACGTCGGAGCCCATCCGAATAAAGATATGATAACCAAAGAACTCCGAGTTCGCAAGGGATGCAAATAACGATCCAATTAACGTCCTTCATGGCGCTGCGCCTCAGTATATCGGGTCATGTAAAAAAAAACATCGTAACTTCAATCAAAGCCCATCGGTTGGTTTTATTAATTGTCTTAAAATTTTAATCGACCGAGATTATCTTACCCCCTCTGTCTTATATTTTACCCCCGAACCGAGAAATTCCTAGATATATAAATTGCTCGAACAATGAAGATGCATTCCAATTTAGCGATAATTAATTTGGTGATAAATTCCTCGGCTCGTAACGCAACGCGATATAATCTCAATATCAGAAACGTCGGGGAAAATTACACACCGCAGGTGCATAAATTGATGCAATCGTAAATTTGTGACGGCGTTAAATTTTCCATCCGGGAGAGACGGGGGGGAGCCCCTCTGTGCAACAATCTTGTATTTCTTCGACGCGCTTTTTGGTTCGCTCTTTTGTTGTCGAGCATAACAGAGTGCTTGTTTTTGCGAGTGCCAAGGTCCGATTAATTGCCGCTAGCTTTTTGCTCGCGACGATCGGTTAATGGTTATTGGTTCGCGATATTTATTTAGACGTGCAACGGTAGGCGCGAGAGAGCCGCCTCGCCCGTACGCAATAATAATAAATTCCGCCGCGTACAACGTGACTTACTCTCCCGAGCGTGTACCGGCGTCTTGTAATAAAGACTAATCGACGACTCTTTTTGACGAGCCACCTCTCTTCTCTACGCCGGTGCGTGCACTCGCTGCAACTTGCAGAGAGCGTACCTCCTATTTTTTTGTCTTACATTAAATTGCGTCGATGATTCCTGCTTCCAGCGCGCTCCGTGTTTTTGATTTATGGCTAGTAAGTATATACACGCCACGGTGTAAGGCTGAATTTTAAGAAGACGCTCCGCGCGGACTCTCTTTATGACTTTTATTACGACGGATAAAAGTCTTTGCGGTTTTGATTTATGTCTGATCACTTTATAAGGTGCAATCGCGTTGGCAATAATGGATTCGCTAGTCTCCCGAGTTATTTTTGTCCAATCAATCGACTTCCCGTCCGATTATGCCGAGGTGTTAAAAACGAATCCAAGACCCGATTCCACTTGTCCAGTCGGACGAAAGTGGAGCGCATAATTTTTCAGTTCCCAGTTATATATATACATAGGAGAGATCGAAATCAATGATTGCTTCAAATTTCATAATAACAATTCAAATCAAATTTATGTGAATGACTGCAAAATTGCACAAATGCGTTTCAAGCCGTGTTTTCAGAATCATAAATATTGTCGACAGAATGAAAAAAAGAAGGGAGCAACAATGAAAAAAAGGAGACAACGACGGTTGGCCACCTTTATTTATGACTTTTAATTAAAATCATATTACTTTGCGTATTAAGTTCAAGATCGAACGGATGATTAACTGTCGCTCGTTAAAATAATGCGTTTCATTCAAGAAGCAATAAGCGGTGTAACTATAGCAACCCGATGTGCACGAATGATTTTCACGAATCCGCCGTCTTCTCACAATTGTACGCCCGACTGCGGTGCAGCCGGTAATTGTAGATATTTATTAGGTGTTAATGCGCTGTAAAAATAATGCATTCGCAACGCCTCTAAGATACAAAGCATTTCAGAAATTCACGCCGCGTAACGCACACATCGGCTGCGAGAAGAAAAGACATTACGGTCATAAAGCGCTCGCGTATATTAATAACCATGTTTTTTTTCTTTCCTCCGTTGAGTTTAGAAAAAAAAAAGTGCCACGACAGTTAATAAAATCATTCAGCATTAGCTCGACTACTATTATTATTATTGTAAGTATGTTCGCAGATTGACTTTTTTGCGACCTATTGCAAATGCATTGCAAATCGACAATACGCGCAGCTTGTAAACGCGTTCTCTCCGCCAGGCGATCGCCTACTCTCTTGCGGTTAGAAAATATCGCGCTAAATGGATTATATCCCGGTAAAATCGAGCGCCCCGTGCCGGTAAAGGATATTGCGTGTGCGGCGTCACGCCTCGTCTACCTCGCACATTTTACTGAACTATGACCGAATCTTCGTCACTCACGTGGTTAATTGCATTAAATTGTTCTTTTTTTTCATAGTTGCGTTATTTCGATAACGATTACACCATTACTTAATATACCAATAAATTGCTCCTGTATCGCATTACCACTTGGGATGTAAAGCAATTACCTCAAATTGATTATTAAATTGGGGCCGAATTGCGGGGAATGTTACGCAACGTTTCAGATTGTATCGTTTTATATATTTTTTATTCGTTTCTACTTTGATTGACTTTTTTTTCGAAAACGTTTTATGAGTGCAATATTGTGTTATAGTGTTTATCGACGCGTCATAAACATTCTCGAAATGTCTTAAACGAGGCAAAATTTTTCCATTGAATAAACAAAATTTTTGTTACGTAAAATGTTCTTTTTTTTTATTTTAAATGTCTAAAAATCATCGTTGGATTTTAATATCGTGATGTCTATTCGAAAATTGTATAAGAGAATCGTCAACAAATCGTATCTAGATAACAACGTAATAAAATGTTGCTCGCGAAACATCGCCGACCTTGGTTCAGATTCCGTATTTTATGACACATAATTTCATCTCTCGTTGGCATCTCACTTTCGTTTGATTGAAACGACGCCACACCTCTTCGGTGAAAATGTGAATGCGAAATTTCAATGGTATTAATATTTGATATATGATTTCAGATATACACGATTGCTGAAGAGGAATTTTTCGAGTTATAACAACAATCTTCAACTCACCCAGTTCGAAGAGCAGCTGCCGGCAATGAGATGTGCTGACTGGTTGCTCCACCAGGACCATTGCTGGGGTCAGCTACGAGTTCAGATAGCACCAGAACCGTGGTGGTGGTCGTACCCGCGGCACAATTTGAGACCGAGTTGGTGACCGAGGGAACCCGAGGTAAGTCATCTTCCTGCGCCAGGTGCATCGGCGGATAGTGATGCAGGTGCAAGGCGGAGGCGCCGGAAGTATTTCTGCTGGTGCCGTAATTGAGTGGAATTAAATCGCCGCGGCTCGTGGGGGGCGACGAAGGCGGCGAGGGTGGCGGGGGAGGGTACTCGACCACTTGTACCCGGTCCGCCTCGTTTTCATAGATGATTTCCTTGTCGTGGGTATAGACAACTGTCTTCTGACCGTCATTGTACATCAGATCGATCATCTTGTGCTCGCCCAGGCCAGCGTTCGGTGCGCTCTCGGGAGATACCCTGTCGTCGACCTCGTCAGTCGTCCGCTCAACTTTCGTATGGTGATTGTGGTGGTTGTGACGGTGATGGTGGTACTTGTGGTGCAAGGCGTGACCCGCCGACTCGTGCAGGTCCAGCACGTTCACAGGTTGCATTGTTGCCAGCAACACTTGTTCGCTCTCATTTTGATTCGGGTTGCTCATTGATGTCGATTCCGGCGATTCCGGATCATGCTGAACCTGTTCGCATAAACATCAACCTCTTAATTCGTGCTGTTTGCATCGGGATCAATCATAATGAATCAAACTTTTTGGACTTTAGATATGTGAATATAAATCAGGCTTCGTTTACGGATAGAAAGGATGTTCCGTCAATGAGATGGACAATTGTTTAAATATTTTATTTTCAAAGTAAAAATAGTAAAAATAAATATTTTTGTTTACATGTCACATTAAAATGATCATCTGACAGGACTGTTTAATGATATAATGACCTATTAAGTCACTTATACTGTGAAAAAAAATTTTCAATAATCTCAATTTCATCAAAGATATGATATCAAAAATTCTAAAACTTTTAGCAATAAACAAGTTAGCATCTCGGTATGTAATAACAGTGTATGCAAAGTTCCACAGACATTATTCTTTGTGATCCATCACGGAGTAAAACTCAAGACGGTTATTGAAATTCACCTATATTTTAAATTGACTAAACCGCACCGAGGCACTTGTAATCTTGATTGCGGCAGTAGCATCTGAACATTGCAGATCGCAACATTTACAAGCGCCCAGATCGCCCATTAAGATACCCTCATATTTTCTGCTAGTTTATGATTACCGATCTCGCGTCGTAAATTTTTGCGATTTGAATCACCGGCGGGATGAACTTATCGCTGATGCATTGTTGCGTTCTAATTGATAATTGGCGGACTTTTTGATAAACTCAATCCCCGATGTTGAGACGAGTATGAAATTCGTATTCGCATTGTCAGCAAATTGTCTAAAGTTTATGAACCTTCCGTTGGGTACTTCACCTAACTTATTAACCATTTGTGCGCTAATGGCGCGCATGCATTATGATGCAACGCGGCTCCATAACATTTTCGAATGCTAATAGCAAGACTCGATAGAAATTATATTAATATATCCATCATCGCAGCAACGACTGGTTGTCCAACGTTGCCTGGCACTTCTTCACAATAATTAATAGACGTTGCCAGCTCCGCAACTTCTTTTAATACGTAAAGATCAGACGATCGATAAGGTCTGGACTTTCTATCTTCGGGCGAATATTCGAGATCGATTTGTTTTCGTACACCGTTTCTTATAACCAATAAAAAATTATGATCACACATTTTTGGCTTCTCTCAAGCTTTAAAAATTCTTCAAGGAGGTAACATTTCAAAACTATGGAAACTCGCTAACTCGGTTCAAATATCATTTTGTAAGAAACTTGAAAAAATTTAATTGAAATTAGAAAAAAAAACAAGCAAACAAAAGTAATTGTAAATTACTTTTCTGTCTGCCGCATGTCTTAATTGAGGAAGCGTGAAATTCTGTTTGCCCATTTGGTTATCTGAAGGAAATCACGATATTGTTTCAAGGCAATGAAACAATGGCAGTTCAATATGATGATTGATTGTTGATCAGTTAACAACGCGTCAATCAAGCTAGCAAATGGCGTGATGTTGATGACTATTAATTTAAAAAAACTGTTGAGCACTAATATCAAAATTTATTTGTGATCTTTAATTGATGACATTTGTTTGGCGCCAAAAATTACGTCCTCTTGCTACCAGAGGAAACAATGTTGAGTGTACTGTTAGAAATCGCTATCTATTACACGTATGAGTAATTTGAAATTTTTTATATACGCTCCTCAATCGCGAGGAATTTTATATGTGTCCATTATGAAATTACTTTTCTTCCGCGTTTTCTTCTGAAATTATAAAAGTTGAAAACTTTCCGGGACGAAATTTTTGGATCCTTGAAGATTATTTTCTATTTCCAAGTCAGTTTCACCAATCGATTCCATTTACAATCAATAATTCAACGACCAGTACGTCAATACTTTTTTGTCATCATTTTTCCTCAAGTTTACTTTTTTTCTCTTATTTGTGTCACTTTTTTTATTGAGGATATACATAGGCACTCTCTAATCATCATGATCCATCGGAACCGATATTTCTTTTTTTTCCTGCTTTTTTTTCTCCCTGACCGCCCGTGGCGATTCGGGAATTTCCTGCGGGTCGAAGGGTCCCCTGATGAAAATCCTGTGAGGTACTCGTGTGGAAAATGGCGAGTTTATAAGCGAGCAAAATTAAGCCTAACTTACGAGCGATCGCGGACATTTTCACGCGGCTAACGCATAATTGAAAATGAAATATCACGCATGCTACAAGCTTAGCTCTTTGACGTCTAATACTATAGCGTCGTATTATGTCAGCTATAATTCAAAAACGCGCGAGCACGTATCTACCGGACTTTTTCTTCGACCGTACATTTCTCCTGGCATCGCTATTCCGTACGCAAAGCCATCGTGTGTGTTATTATTAATATTGGAAAGTCATAAACTCTGCAATTTTTCTGCGAGCTTCAGTCTGATTGTATTTATGTACCATTAGTTTAATCATTTTGACAAATAACGTGAAAAAAAAGGTTACGATAAATTATAGTCAATGCTTACGGTTAAAACGGCGTACGATGTTGTTGCGTTTTTATTTTCAACAATTTTTTTTACAAATCGCGGAAGATTTATTTCACAGGAAAGGGTGTCATGGGATTGAAAAAAAATTAACAGCGTTCCTATACAGTTTTATATTTATACTCGAAACATTCTCTTTAATAATTATTTTAATAGAATTAAATTATAAAATTAAGTTAAAAAAACTAGCATATCAGTTAATTAAAATATTTAACGCTATTTTTGTAAATTTAATTTTTAATTTTTTTTATAATAAATATTTTTGAATAAAATATAAATAAAAAATGATAATTTATATAGAACTATCGGTGATCCGCTTATTACTGTACAGTGAATTCATTAACCATGTTTATGCGTAATGTATCTTCGAATTAATGCTCGGCGCGTAGTACTCGCGGCATGGCATAACAAACGGCAAGATGAATCAAATTCTCTCGACGAAGCAGAAATTTTAAAAAGCCATAAACGCTTAACGCAGCACTAAATCCTAATTTAAATGTTTCATCGGTGAATCCGTGGGCTTGGAGAAGATTTTTCAGGGAGTGTAAAAGAGTTCTTATCTGCGTCGTCTAAGCAGGACCTTTTATTTATACTTTGCAGGGGACCCCACTTGAAAATGGCCGATGGCTTGTGGTCAACCATTCTCGTTATATCGCGCAACGGGTGGCGCATCAGGGCGAAAAGAATCGGAGAGTGGCCTCGGGCTTAAATTGCGCGCAACAAAATCCGTCGTGAAAAGCCCCCCTATTATCCAGCGACATAAATTATCCCTTAGTTTTACGTTTATTCGAAACATTCTTTTACTGCTCGAAAAAAACTTTCTTTTTCACCCGAATCACATTGTTCAATAAACCCCCCGAGACTTGAACTTTTATTCGAAACAAAATAAATGTCCCAAAAGTTAGCCTCGTGTGATTTCATAATAACGGAAAACAAATGTTAATTCTTTCAGGAGCAATGAGAATAAGAAAAAAAAAAAAAAAAGAAAAGAGAAATAAAAAAAGGCAATCACATCGGTGTTGTGACGTATTTATTACTGTTTAAAGTCTAATTTATTATTGGTATGTAACTGTTGTTGTTATTTGCTCGCCAAGTTATTGTATAGATAACTCGACGTCGGCTATTTTTACTACGGTTTTTTTTAAATATGCAAGTTCAACAATTACGTACAGATTTATTAAATAATCCTGCAGAAACGAAGAAATAATTATTGCCACGAGTGAGTGGTCGTTGATACTCAAAGTGAATCATTATAACTCACGGGCTGCTGGGGCTCTCGTCTGCAGCTGGCTCCATTGTTCTGATAATAATCTCATAATTTTCGCACAATGTATATGTAACAATTATTCATGTTTTAATACCGTAAGAAATGTATTTCAAAAGCCATTTCGTGTAAATCAATCGTCGGAATATATTCTATTAAAAATGATTGCTGAATACAAAGCACATAAATACCGCTCATTTTTATTCCTCGATAACAAAACACCTCGGCACTAGTATAACATAAACTTATATTTATTTTAGTTCGTGAAAAAAAAAAAAAAACTTTCACAAAAAACTTTATGTTACATTCTTTGAAAATGGCTTTATCTTTATTTTCAACAAAAAAAATGCGGATAAAAAATTTGTCAGCTATGCTTTAAATACAAAGTCAGCTTTCTCTTCGACTGATGTGTATCCCAAACAAGATACATTTAATTAGATTGTTGATTGGCATTGGAAATCGTTTCGATCCTTCAAGGCCATTTATGTGGTGATATCGTCGATCCAGATACACACGCATATGTGCACGCACAATTAAGCATTAAACGGCATTGTGATTTACATGGCCTTTCCTAACAGCAACTTGCAACTAATTTCTTACTGTAAATTAGCCAGTTTTTTTTCTTTATCTTGACTATATGTTGCAGGCATGCAAATTTGTTTAAAAACGTCTGCAATGTTTTTTTTCTCCTGAGATTGTTAATTTTTATTATTCGACGGAATAAAGTTTATTGTGTTAAACCACTCTGACACGCAACGGTACCTATATCGTTCAGATGTTTTAAGTTTTAATTGCCTTTATCGAATTTATTCAGAATTTTATCAATCATAATTTTTGGATATAATGAAAACGTATTCGTACAAAAACCCATCTCAAGGATACACCACAGGCGCTTTTTAGATCTTAGATGAAGAAATCGCTGTTTTTCTTACGAATTATACTTGGAAGCATTTAATGAAACGACGTTTTTGACTCGGCGATGTTTTTGTTTTGAGGAAAAATGAAATTTGGTATTCCGATTCGTCTCGTTTATTTGTTCAGCGAATAAGAAAAATCGTATAAATTGATTTCACGGTTAAAACTGATGTTTGGGGTACTGTTTTCATTAAATCAACAAATTAATTAATTTTTTCGTCGTCATTGTTTCAATTAGCAGAAATTAGTTGTGCGTTGTTTATCGCGGTGAATGTAAAACGGTTTTTGTCACCTTTATAAAATCATTGAATCGTCGAAATTGTGTTCAAATTAATTCCGATGAATCAACACTTTGCCAATTCTGAATCATACCGTTCTGATCTATAAATTAATTTTATAAAACGTACTGTATTTATTCACCCGATTGCACATTCTCTTTAATTACAGTTTTTTTTAAATGACACGTCACTGCACATAAATATACATGATAACATACATAGTCATCATTTTTTTATTTCAGATTCTATTATGTCACTTGAGGTTACCGCGCGACTGACATTCAATAACTGATGCTTTATTGAAGAGTGATATTTCAGTTCTCAATTGAACCGAGCGACCGAGATTCATTACCTCGTGCACGAAACTTCAAAGTTGTCGTTCCTCAATAAATAATAATAATAATGAAAATAAACTCTATCGTAGTCTCGTATCGCTGATCGGTGAATGGAGATGCAGTAAAAAAATCACATAAAAATAATCAAATTATTATAATCCAAGTACCAATAAACATTCAATTTTATTAAACATTTGCAAACACTACTAGTAAAGAATCGATTCATGAAATTGTTCGTGAAGGAAAATCAGAGGTCTTGGAGCTAATAATAGCTTTGATGTAAGATTGAAAAAATTTCGTTCTGATTTGATTTGTGTTTTCCTGAATCGAGAAATGGAAATGAAAAAGCAACACACTGATAAATCTTCAAAACAAAACGTCAAATGCGATATGAAATAACAACAAGTTTTTATAAAACTAACTTTTCAAAAATTGTCCACTCATTGCCGAAATTTATTATGACCAATTTATAACTGTTAGCAAAGAGCAAAAAAGTGGGGAAAAAATGTCATAATTTTGAATGACAAAGTAATAAATGAAAACAGCTTTTTTTCTGTTCACAGTGCAATGTAAACAGACCAGTCAAAATCATTTCCACGGTCAAGTGGTTTTCAAAATCCGTGAACAGTCGCAGCTTTCTATGTAAACACAAGCCTGAGGGAAGTCGGAATTGAAAACAATCAAATAAAAAGCCAACCGGAGATAGAGCCTCCTGGATGTGCATGTTATCTGCTTCTGTGCAAGTCGACATTCTTTTTGTTTTTTTTTGTTTTCAGGCTTAAAATTCCAGTCTCATATATCTTGTCATCCACTTGTCGCACTTCCCAATACAATGGCAGATAGAAGATTTTAGAGCAGACTGCGAGCGTCGTCCATTAGCGTACACCCAAATGCCCTCTGTCTTTGAATGCTACTTTAACGTGTAATGAGAAGGGCGGCTCGTTCTCTCGAGATCTGGAGTAGTGTATCACAGGCTGCTGAGAGTATGGCACATTGAGAGTTATGTAGGAGGTGGGAACCTGTAAGGAACAAAACACATAATGGAAGGTTAACCCAGAAAGAGGGGCCACGTTAAACGGAGGCCAGAGATTTCGTCATTTGCCAAGGCCCATTGATCTCATTTACAATTCGCTCTCTGGCATTGCGAGACATTCCTCGGGACGACGGGTTTGTTTGGATTTGGGATATCAGGCGGCGTGCACCTTAGGCAAAGGTCGAGAAACTCGTCCATCAGCCGGTGGACCGGGCCGTGTCGTCATCGCAAAACTGGAATCCCGTTCAGGCGGTGGCTACTGTGACAAGTGCAATAATAGATGCAACGCGGAAGCCTCGCGCGAGAGCTCATTCCTGTTTTATGTTTGGTCGGTGGAAAAAACAAGCTCGGAAACGAAGACGAAAAAAGAGGAAGAGAAACAGAGTAGGGAAGTAAAGTAGTACCTACCGTCTACCTACCAACCTACCTACCTACCTACCGACTACGCGGAAGACGGAGATTGGGAGATTGGGAGAAGGAGTAGATAGCTGTTGATGCGGCTTCTCGAAGTGTATATACCGGAGGAGCAGAGCAACGAAGCTGGTTCGGCCGGTCTAACCTGATTCTTAAAGAGAACCCTGGCTGATCAGATTGGGACCCACCACAGGAGACTCCGTTTGTATTTCAAGTACTCGCACGCCCTCGCTGAGATAGCGCAGAGCGTCCGCGTTGCGTCCCGAGCTGATACGCACAGGCGTACCGTCAGCTCGCCGATTACAAAGTAATTAATGGAGTTGAACAGTGAAATAGTCTCGTTAGTCGCTCTCGCAGGGCTCGGAGGGCGTTCATCGCCAGATAAATATCGGTGATGGAAAACTTATGCTCAAGTCGCGTTTTGTGCCGAGCAGTGAGAGAGTGATTTGTGCATGTGCGCGAGAATCGCTGAGGCACTTGAGAATTCCAATCCATGAGATTATTTAGAAGGAGGGGGAGGGAGGAGGCAACTGGTAGACGCTAGAAAAATCAATTTAGCAGGTACAGCATTCGTTGTTCCGCGGTGGTGTTTCGCGAAGCTCACCGGCCACCGGATGCGGCTCGATCGGCTTCTGCAAAAGCCGTTACGGAGTCAACGCGCAACTACTAAGGCATCCTTCGGTTATGGATACCCGTGGATGAAAAGAATCGCCGAGGGTCGGAGTGAAAAGCCCCTAATAGCCGGGACAAGAACGGGGCCTAAGCACGTCACAGTTATATACCTGCCGCCACCACCTGTTACTATGTAGTTTAGAGGAAAACGTGAAATGGGTGAGATTGGATCGAGCCGACTGGTCCACCGGCGGCGCCTGAGACACTTTTGCAGATACTTACTCGTCGTCGAGGGTGCATTAGGAGGTCGGAGATGGCACTGAACGGTTGCAGGGCACAGGTGCTCGCAAAAGGGGGTTTCAACTACAAACTACTAAACACGCCGCTGAAGTTCCGGCTCACATTTCCGCGGGTTCGCGTACCGAGACGTCGCCTCGCCCGGCCGGCGAGGCTGCTACGAGGTACCACACAGCACCACTACCGCATCGAAAGATTCGCTGTCCCGATGGAACGAGGATCGCTCGAACGGACGTTCTCGAACTTCACCTCGCGCACAACAATCGACTTCAGCTGAGAATTCGTGCACTGTCACTGATCCGCATGTTTTATTTTGTTCTGTCGTCGGCCTTGTCCCTGGGCGCGCGCGACCGTCGCACCGGGTCGCACTTTTCCGTCGCTACAGTTGGGATGGCTCTTTTGTTTGGCGCCCAAGCGGTCCCGTCAGATTCGGCCAGAGTTTATTGGAAACCAAAGTTGGCCGCCGCAGCAAAGCAACGCACGAACCTCAGCGCTCAGTCCTCGCAGTTCTCTCTTCTCTCCAGATAGACAACATGGCCGCCGCCGATACCGCCGCTACCTCCCAGCATCCCAGCCTCCCCCTTTGATCTCTCTCGCTTGCGCGCGTTCGCCTTACCTCGTCTACCTCTTCATTTTGTTCGACTCGGCGCGGCAGCCGTCTCCGTCTCGTTGGTCGTACGTGTTCGGCCGAGCTTTGTTTGTGTTCGCGACGCGTATAAGTCTCTCTCTTTCTCCGTCGTCTCCTTACCTTGCCCCACGCACCTTCGAAATCTCACGACGTCCCCACCACGCTGGACCGCAGCTACCATAGGCACGGACAGAGGAAACAACTCCAGATATACTCTCCTCGCACAGTGCGTCCTTCTCCGAAGCGAGCGTCGCGCGTTGCTCGCCGTCTCACTCTCGCTCCAGAGACAGACAGGCCTCTCTCGCGTTTCGTCCGCAGTTTTGAGAGGCCCATCGAGTCTCGAGAGATATCGTGCAGGTAGCCAACACGCCGAGACAAGGACGCCGCTACCCGCTGGCCATCGCGGGACAGAGAGAGAGGGCGCGGCCACCCGGCACCATCGTTGCGGCGCGAGGGGGGCTATCTCTGCATCCTTCTCGCCGCTGCTTACTCCTTTGATACACCAGCTCCGTCTCCTCTTCACGCGCCACCTTGAGAAGGATACATGAAGATCTATACGTGAACCGATGCATGAAACGCAGACGCGTCTTTCCGACCGGCCAGACGGTCCAGACGCGATTCTTTTGCAGACTCTGCTGAGATACAGATAGACACCGAGAGCTGCACGTGAACCTGCCTACCAGGTTATCAGCTTGGGATACCATTCAATCTGTCCCGTGTATACACACACGTATATACCCTTTGGGAAAAGTTCCATCCGAATTCGAGAGATTAGACGCGAATGATGAAGAACGCTCTTGCTACAACAGGGACACCGGCTATAGATAAAAGAAAGTAAAGAGGCAGACGTCGTGAGAGAAGAGAAGAGGAAAGAAAGAGGAGAGGAGATAAATATTGTGGCGGAGAGTAGGAGGGCCGGCCGAATGGATTGTACGTAGTGCGTGGCGAGCCGTGTAACGCTCTCGCGCGCGCGGATGGTGGGGTGATAAAGCGAACAAAAAGGAGATGGAATTAAAAGAGGAAAAAAGAGGAGTCGTGAAAAATAGGCACCCAGCGAGAGAAGACAGCCTCGGGCTATGCCGCGCGCTGCGACCCTGTCCAGGGAGGCACTCCGCTCGCCAATAACCGCGCGCGCTCACCTTTTGCATCAACACGCACACACCGTGGAAAATTTTCAATCGCTTCCACGGCCGCGACGACCCGCTATTATTGCCCCGCGCACAAACGGTAATACGATTGGCGTTCATTTTTGCGCGCCGCTCCGACGCGTGTAGGTGGAACAGACCCGCGCTTACCACAATCGTCCGATCACGTCGCTAACCACGGACATTAAACGTTTGTCGAGCGTATCGAACAACTGGTTATTTGAACGCGGGATGCTAATGATCGTTGATGTCGCCTTCCGAACTTTCGCAGATTTGTCATCAATAAATATCTTTTATTCTCTCCTTCACTTGATTCCTCGTTCTTGCAAAATGATTCTGACTTTTAATATCAAAAGTTCATCGCCACCTATCAGTCACATGTTTTTTCAATACACACAGAGGCATCACAAAAATGACAATCTCTTAGATCGCAAAAATGTGTGGAGCGCCCTGCGGGATTCTCCGAAACTCCGGGTCCCCAAAATTTAATGATGATCGTGATAAATTAACGAATTACAGGGAGGGGTGGGGGGACTAGTCGAGATGCAAGCAAAAAAACGTCGCTTGTGAAGACGTCCGAGCGTTGAAATCTCCACAGTTTAGCCAAAGGCTCGGCCGCTCATGAGCCACAGCTACATGGGCGATGGTTCTCAACCGGTTGGTCTGCGAAATTCATTCAGTTTGTCTCCTCCTCCTCCTCCTCCTCCTCCCCCCTCCGATGCGTGACCGTTTTGCTTGACATTTTTAAATAGATGCGTAATGCACGGTACTCTATTACCTCTCTTTTTTATATGCATATCGCATGGCTTTATAACTACTGTTCAAAGCATGCCCAAATTGCCCCGATAAACCTTACTCGATAACACACTCGAGTTATTAATTTTATTCAGCTTTTATTTTGTGTAACAAGTCCCATCTTGTTTATCGAGGCTGGATAATGATTTTATAATAATAATCGTAAAGTGGAAAACACACGCAAACATCGCTATATATAATGCGTATACGCTCAATGGATCCGGCATCATGTGCTCCGAAGTTTTCAAGGGCGCAAATTGTGAACGCCGGCAGTAAATAGGCAAAGTGGTCTGTAGGATAAAAAAAATTTTTTTTTCATTTTTTTTCTTTTTGCCTACGCCCAATGCCATGGCTCTTTTGATTATTTGCAAACAGGGTTGCGTTGCGCGATGTATATACCATTTCGCCAGGACCGGACAATGGCGAGAGTTTCCGGGAGCCAGAACAATGGATCTGAATCTCAAAGGGGAACGTAGGAGTCGCTTCGGTATGCGAGATAAGAATTGTTTTCGGTGTCTCGTAACCCAGAAATGTATTTTACGTTACGTCCCCCACGTGACTTATTTATTGTTCACAAAAGTTGATCTATGACGTACGTTTTTACTGTCAAAAAATAGTTTCCAGTTGTAACACACAATTCGTCCGCTCGATTATTAACTTTTTAGGATTCAATTTTGTCAAGGTTTTTTTCACGTGTCCGCTTTGATTTGCGATTCATAACAAATGATAAATAATCTGACTGATTGTTTGAACAATTGAGTTTTACGATGACAGTGATTTTGCTCCGTGCCACATGATGTGGACGCGCTCATTATATTGCTTGGACGTATATTTATAGACTCAAACCGAATATTAGCATTTCACTGATGTTAGACTCAAATAACGCAATGGTTTAAGTGTGACAGGTGACAGGCTTATCTCCAATTTGAATCTCCTCTATGAATAAGAAGGAAGAAACATAAAAAAGATTTTTGGCACTTACCCAAGAATTATAGACTTGACTTTAACGATTGAAACTTTTTCATCATTTATCAATAATAGGTTACTTTTTACAGTTAAATTTTCATTATGATGCATGTTTGTTTACGTTTAGAGACATTAGAACTTACAAAGTATAATCAACTTTGTTCAACTAGACATGGTCAATAATTCTTACATAACTTTCTACGACTCAATTCCAAAATTGTATACTCAAAATAAAGAACGTATAATTCTTCTAAAATAAAAAATGAATTAACTATTCTACGTTTAAATAAAGTTTCAAATTAATCGATTTTGTATTTTATTTGGTATGAACGAGATGAACGGTGTGCACAAAAACTGTTGTATGTGACTGTTAATTACACACTCAGAAGCAAAACATGTGCGAGATGCGCCTCTCAGTGTTTTCGATAGTCCACTACCTCTAAGAGAGGAATCTCAGTTTCGGATGCTTGGCCTGTAATTCTTCTACTTCGCTTACACCTCTTGTCCGTCGATGCCGATATCATATACTATATCGCAATTTCGATTAGAGAATGCTCTTCATCGAAACCCTTCAACGATGATTTGAAATTCAAATGAAATCCTCAGACGTCAGTCGTCTCTTTTGTCCATACAAATTGCTAATTGGGAGGAATTTTCTCTCAATGTTTAGTCGCAAATGTTATTTTCGAAACGTTAAGTGTGCAAGTTTGTTTGCTGATTGCTACATTATATCATTCGTGACGTCAGGCCGACCAAAAAGTATGAATTTCGAAATCGCACAAATGATGGTATGTGATAAAAAAAAGGAGGGCTTTCGGCGTGCGCTTTTGCCGACAATTATAAACGATATATTGTCTCTTATGCCGTTCTTTGCTTCGTTCGAATTATTTGCAATATCGCAATTACGTTACAATCATACTTTTCGTAAATTATTGCACTAATAGCATTTCACTGCTGGCTGTATGAAAAAAAAAAAAAAAACAGTTTTCTTATCACTACGAGTGAACAGTTGGCGTTAATGATTGCAAAGTAAACTGTGTGATAAATTCTACTTTCATATTACGTTATCTAATGAGTCGGGGCGCTGTGACGATCGCAAACCGCTTATCGCACGTTTTGTGCAAGTGAGTTGCAAAAATTGATATACGCTCAAGTTGTTAACTTTTCTCGGGAGCGGAAAACAGTTACGCACGTCGCGACGACGCGACTTCTTTCTTTTTCCTCTTCTTTGCTGGCGGCCTAAGTGTGCGCATACCTCGATTCACTTGTCTCCCGATAAATCAACGGATCACGTGATCCCATTTTTCGTTTCTTTCGCAACACTGTAAGGGGAACACAATAATGACATTTTTCAGCTCGCACGAATATCTGCGCTATCGCCGTTTTTTTTTTCCTCATAAATTTCGGCGTTTTGCTGTTCGCATTTTCAACTTTTTCTTGCAAATAGAGATCGTACTTGCGATACATAATTGGTCACTGAATACAATTTTAATTTTGAATATTTTTTGTTGAATTAATATTCGAAAAATTTTTGAAAAATTCAACTTTTTTTCTTCATGTACGAGTACAGCTACACTGAATTATTTATTTCCTACAGTAGTTGTTACGTGGCGATTCAAATAAGTTATAAAATGAACTACACGTTATGTAAGAAACGATAAAACGTATATTCGTGATAGAAACATTATGATTAGCATCAGAAATATTCATTTATGCTTTATCTATTGCCAATTGACGCGGGTAGTTTTTCTTTATCCGTGCTGTCTGTGGGATTTTTATTTTGCGAATCATTTGCAAATGCTGAAATATGTCGTCGGATTTAAATAAATCACAAATTTGTAACGAAGTGTAACATATCAGGCGATTGATAATGGCGTTGCATTTTAATTGAATAATTTCAGTCAAATGTTAATCATTCGCATAGGCATTTCGCAAAATGGACATTCCGGGGACACACGTGTTACAAAATCGTCAGGCCGAGAACTTATCTCTGAACTCAAACTTGGCTTGACAAATTCTTTTTTTTTCTTTCCTTTGAATTCCACTTATCGCGAAATAAGATCCATTGCTAATCGCCGAGGCAGAATTCATTGAATCGGAAATATTGTCTTTTGAACGTGCGATTCAATGAGTGCTGCGAGGAAGGAGATGCACCTGTCAGGTCGAGCACACCCCCTTCGAAGTTATACCTGACGGAGCGTAAAATGCCAGAACCTTTCTCGAAAGAGATTTTCTCTCCTGCCTTTTATAATCCCACTATGTACGTCATAATTTCTATTTTGAAGAGCACCGGGTTTATGCTTATATATATACCTGTGCACGAATGTTTGAGTGACCAAAACATTTCCTTATACGATGATACACGTGAGAAATTTTTTCCTCGATTTCATACCCATAAATAAAAATGGCCTTCAAATCATTTTCGTAAATAAGGATGAACCGAGAGATAAGTTATGATTAAATATCATTTTTTGTAATCTTGACATGTGATTTGTTTCGGATTTCCTCGCTTCTCATAGCGTTTCGGGCTGGATCAAAATTTTATGGCTTATAAATTATTAGTTCCAACAAAAAATTTGCCCATGTTAAAAATAACAGAGAATTAACTTCATTCACTGAATTATAAACGTTTTTCCACCTTCCATCTTCTTCTTTCCATAACAAAAGATTTCCATATTTTGTTGATACAAAAATCGGACATTTTTACCGTTTTTTTTTGTCCTTTTCATCTGCTTTTTACCCCTTTAGGTCTTTGCTTTCTTCTTTCCACCCCCACCTCATTTTGCCCCTAAACCTTTAATTCACATTTGTCTTATATTTTATTTGACGTCATCAACTCTTTGTTATTGATCCACAGTGTTTTCATTTCTACATAAAAAATGAAATGTATTTAAATTACTTATTATTTAAATTATAATTTCAAAATTTTGAATTCTACAGGCTGGCATGTGAGTGGCACTTGGTATTTGTCTGCCGGTCAAATACCGCGCGCTACCGTTTTTTTTTATTTTCAATTTCTATAACTCGAGGTAGAAACTAAAAAAACGTTGACGGATGACCGCGTGAAATAAAAAAAAGAAAACAACAACAGCGCGTCAACTACCGCGCGTAATATTGTTTTTTCCAATTTCCATAATTAATTATAGAATCTGTTTTGGTGTTGTTCAAATGTTTACATACCAACCAGTAGAATTTACAAATTCAAGATGTAATTTGAGCAATAAGATGAAATTATGTAAAAATGAAATGAATATAAATTATCGCTGAAGATAACGGGTTGTCTGTCGTGCACGCTACTTATGCTTGTTTGTTTTTTTTTTTATTATTATGATCGGTGAATTAGTTATTTTAAAATTCTTTTATTCAAGCATTTTTCTTTGATTGAAATTAAAAATGTTGTGTTCGTCACCGAGAAATTGCAATTTAAAATTTTTCAAAAGTACGGTCAGAAACGAATCATAACTTTCGCCTCGTGTTTCGATTGAAAATTCAATTATTTTATGTACGCGCGTCCGAAGATTACAGTTCCGGCGTGCTTCAAGATTTTTAATTGGATATCATTGGAATGACATTTTGCGAAGACGCGCCGCGGCATCGGAGAGCCGTCGTTCGAATCAGTTGTCAGAGTTCCGTTACACGTATGTAAAAAAGGTGCAAGACTTATCGATTACATCGATGCGATTGGACCTCGTTAATGCGTATCATCGGCCGACAACTTTTTCTTTCGCTTGTTATCAGGAGCGACGTTGGCCAACGCGGCGCACGTTTAATAAGCGCAATCACAAAATCATGTCCAATCTTCGGCTTGAAGCATCGCTCGTTATCGTTTTAGTTGACGCATTCTAGTGCATTTAGAAGTTTCAATGAAAAAAAAAGTGCTCATCCTCGATCACGTCGGATTATATGTATCCTGGGACACCGCTGCACCGATGACTGATAGCTGTGACCATTTTTTCGTGCGTTCCACGAAATGCATTAGGGATATCAGCCTCCTCTGAACTGAAACCGCGCAGCTCATTCTGGCACATCCAAACGTTTCTCACACACGCTAATCACTTTATACCCGACCAATCATCATGATTTTTGCATCTTTACGAGTCTCGTCTAATATGTTTACCGACACGCGAGATAAAGAAATTAACCATCGACTGTACATAAGTACCTGAATTTAAGAGCCGATCGTAAAAGGCTATTCTATCGACACTAATAAGCGTCCAACTTTTTCGATATTAACTCGGCTTTTTGTTGAATAAAGCAAGCTAATGCTCGAGATAGTATCTTTATAAGTTAATTAATTATCCGATCTGTTCGCGGCGGAAAAACTCTTGCGAGGAAAGTCGCGCGGAGAGTATATTTTAGAACCTGTTCCTATGCTGAATATTACGAGATTAGAATTAAGTGTTATTATCAGTTTAATTTGGTACCGATAGTGCTATATTGATAGTGTCAATGGCTATAAAACAGTACTCGCAGAATGAACATTTTTAATTTAAACAATTAATTTTTCTCGGCGAGAGAGGAAAAAAATTGTATCGGTTATTTAATGTCGTCTATTCGGACAGGTACAACGTTCGGGATTTGTAGCACGGTTAATTACATTGCGCCACCCGTCGAGAGTACGGGTCGATTGTAATTTTACAAGTAAATCTTGATTGCGACTGCGCGCGCATATTCGGTAGCGGAGTTATAATTTCGATGGGTTTCGTGTCGGTAAACGATTGACTTTCCGGGATAAGTTTTCGAGAGGAGGTGGTGGCAGTAAATTATTTGCTCGTAAATCTAGAATGTGGTTATAGGAAATATAATCTTGTAAGCGCACAGGGACTGCATGCGTAACACAGCTGAGGATAGCGATGTAGTCGATAAGTACACGATGTATCAAAGTTGCCGCGCTACAGGGGCGTCCTGTTTATGTCGCCAATAAAACGCGATAAAAAACTCATCGATTATAATTAACGCTATAAATGTTTAGTTTGAGATGAATTATCAGCCCTCTCTTCGGCGAATAATCTTCAAATTAAAATTGTAATTCTTTTTTTTCGCCGTGCCTTCTTTGATCGCGAGCGGAAGTTCTTTAACATTAGCATACGTTTTTTGTACGAACAAATTAAATTAAGATATACACATTAATTAACTGGTAAACAACATAAAGTCATATTCATACTGACTGTACTTACAGCTTTTTTGAAATTTGATCTGTCCTTGAACAGAGTTTTTGCTCTTCAGTTCAGTCTCGTGTAATCGTGTAAATGTTCTGGTTGTTTTTTTTTAATTCAAAAATTTTACTATTATAAAAAAAATTCAAATGCTAAACGATTGTTTATGAACTTAATTATTTAATTAATAGAAAGTTTACTATCAATTTTTTAAAATAATAATGACATTAGGAAATGATGTCTGTAAAAATTAATTTCAATGCATCCAGTTTATAGAACCATTTCCATAATTTTTAAGCTCAATTAAAAGTGCAGCACTGAATATATTCAAGATTGATGTGATTGTAGATTAATTAACTATGTAATTGCACTAACTGTTAATTTTGTTTTATTTGCAACAAACCAATAATAATTTTTTCGAATTCCAAATTGATTTTCTCTTTCGCGGAGGGAAAAAACTGCTCACTTCACAATATCACGCTTGTTATATTTTATTCGTGCAAAAAAATGCGAAGAACGTTCCATATGGAACATATATAATATTGGTATTAGAAAAATAATGAGCCGAGGAAAAAAGGGGTTTCGTCGTATTTCGCCGCTCAAACGCGTTTACTATCAGCGAAATTGCAATTGCCCCCGGGGGCCCGACAGCTTTGTGGGCGCCTCCGCATTATTAATTATAATCAAGCATGCGAAACGATTCGTACAATGTTCACGAATAGCAGGCTACCGCGCTCGTAATTTTTCCAATATCGACAGCTCTTATGATACTCGCTCTATGTCGCTTGTACCGAACTCGGATTTATCGCATGTCGTACGCAAACGAAAACGTTGCGGAATTTACGATCCAAGATACTGAGAGCGGATTGACGCTTCGGCGGAATAACGAAAAAGTACATACCGCGAGCGAAAGATGATACGTGGGATTATGACATTCCTGTTTTATCGGCTTTGTGGTGATAAGAATAACGAAAGCCGCTAATTGAAGGTTTTACTACGAGCTGCTTTTATTTCGATGTCATTTTTGTTGCACGTCCCATTGATGTCCTGCGTTTATTCTTATTTATTGCTTCTCAATTGCATATTGCAAGATACACTTTGAAGTTGTTACGTCGCCGATAATCTGCTCTATTTGAAACGATTAAAACAATTTTTTCATCAAACTTGTCTGAATGTTAAACTCTTTTTTTTTTGTCAACTGATCAGGAATTCAATATGTTTGTCATTTGATTCTCTTTCTCCGTAAAAGAAATTCCAAGTCTGTTCAATTTTATCTGTTCATTAATTAATTTCGAATCTCCATCGTTGTATTGGGATTTATGGGTAGCCTCAAGTCATTGAATCTTATTAAAATATGCTGTTTTCGAACTATTAGTATTTATTGCAATCTATAGTAATCTGTTGATTTATATTAATTCGGTTTGTAATCAATACGCTTTTTTGTGTTTTAGCGCATTATGAATCAGCATGCGAATACTAATTTATTTACCACTTATGATGTGTGTTGATTCTGCGACGCTTTAGATCTCACTTCTGATTATCTAAAAATAAAGTATGATATACATAGAAATTATTAATCATTTTTGTATCATTGCTAGACTATTTGCATAACGGTAGTTTGCCTCTGGGTTATGTGCGTAACGATAATTCAGTATCGGACTTTTAGATGCTAACGATATCTGTGTTATTTGAATAATTTTAATTAGTATTTCATTGCTGTCAGACCAGAGAAATTTGTCTAATGTGAATATTTTTTCCTTCTTGTAATCCTGCATACAAGCTCATAAAAACACCACCTTTTAAGAAATTTTTATCAGTCATATTTATCTTAAATTTTTTACACAACATTTTTTATATCAAATGTCGCATTGAAATTAAATTTGTATTCATGTTGATTAAAAGTTGACTGACAAAAAAAGTTCACAAAAACTTCGACACCATCAGTGTCAACGTTCAAATCTTAATTGTGAAAACAATATAGGCAGCATGCAGTGCATATAAAAATCCAAACTATACACAACCGTTTTTACCGTCTCTGAAACGACACAGAAAAATTGTTAGAATGAAAAAAGTGCAATGCGAGAATAGGTAGCGTGACGTTATAGTGGCAATTCAGGAGATAATCATCGGAGCATCTGACCTTTGATAAATCCTTTTTCTTTTTTCGTTTTTCGCGGCAACCTCCCTTATCTTACATCGGCCGTTAAAGCCAAGATTAAGAACTAACGCGATAGCGCCTTGCTTCTAACAAGCGAGGCGGACTGTTTGCGTTCACATTTGCTAAAGGATATACGTTCAATATTGCTCATTTGCGTGCAAAGTATGTGCCATAATTCAGCAGTTTTATCGACGCCGCGACAGAGCGGTTTCATTGAATTTGACCGGTTCTCTCAAATGGAAACAATTTTCGAGCGACATTCAAAACAATTTTAGGTACGTCCCTGGTGCTCTTAGCGGTCATTTAGTTTTCGACGATATACAGAAGCGTTTTCAGATCCCATTGGTGGGTCTTCGATGCTTGCAACCGACAGTCGCGTTGGAAATTTTTCCGTCCAGCAATAATTTGTGCACCGATGCAAAATTGCATCAAGCTGCTGGTGACTCCGTCCAGATGATACCCTGATTGATGATAATTACTCGAACGCTCGTATTCGCAATCAGAGCAAAAATTTTTGATCGACGAGAAAGGAAACTAATTTCGCATTTCAGCGTGAATCTGTGATCACCATAACAGATATAAGTAATGATTTCCCATTCTCATGAAATATCATTCGCGCGACAAGTATAAGCTAATAAAATTAAAACTCCATATCAGATCCATCATTTATTTTTTACGATCAGATTATATTCCATCGCGCGTTTTTCGTTTTGATAATGACAAAATCATTTATGATATGAAAAACCTCAGAGTCGAGATAGCGCTCGGTATATGTAAATTAAATGTCGCAAGCGACGTTGGATAATGTCAAAATTTATGTCAGCAGAAAAGTGACTGCCAAGTCGCCTACATTATAACGCAATTAAACAAAAGTCTTCATCGCACGAAGAAAGATAATCATGGAAAAATGAGTCGGCAGAGAGCTCTCAATGCAAACGAACGTTTTTCTTCAACCAAGAAAATCTTTGTTTCTTTTTCAGAAGCAATATAGAAAAATTAGCCCCGTGTAATTGCGCTTCATAAAAGTATCACCTTACCCATCAGTTAACATAATAATTAATATAATCTTGTTTGGCGTGCACGGAATTAACATATTTTTCACTGAAATGAATATAAGAGAGACAAACAAAAATCAAAGTCTTATCGCAGAGGATTTTACAAATGTCAATTATGCCTTGGTATAGAAGTTGAGCCATAAATTATAATCGTAATACTTCATCTCGCAAATGTCATAAATTAAACAAAATCACGCTGAATATGTGGTTTACTGTTGAAAATGGCTTATAATACTGATTTGTGGTACCATAATTCTTTCGGCATCAAAAATGTGAAATAAGACTTTCGCGAATGACAGATACTTTTGGCGATGACGACACTAGCATCTCAGTGTATAGTTAACGGAGTAAAAACGAAGTACGTCACATACACACCAACGACTTTGCGACGGATGGACGCAGTGGGCCGTGCACTCTGTACGGCCAATGCGCTGGAACGTAAATCATACGCCGTAACCACTCCTATCAGGCCCCACCTTTTACAGAATAAAGTTTTGTACTCGTGTACTTGTAAGTATTCACTTATAAAATGATCATAAATAAATCCATCACATGCCAATACACAAAACTGCCGGACATAACGTTGACATTACTTGAAGGTGAATCCTTTGAAGTGACACTTTAAGGACAGAAGAACATCAAACAAAAATAATAATAAAACGACGTGGAACATTTGTTTCACACACAAAAGTGAACATTTCATTTTATTGTCATACGTGGTATCATGTTAAGAAACTAAAAATTTCATTAAAAAATTTGAAGTGTCCAATAAGTGACTGAAATTTTTTTTTTGCTGTTACAGGACCTTAAATTGCAAAAACGAATACTGAGGAACTTGGGGGAGGAGATTTTTTACGTTGTCATTCCTTTGCATATAAAATTGAGTCAGAAGTATCTACGCCTTTGGATCGAAAAGCGACCATTGGCACGAAGAGTGTGCGCCATCAAAATTTTTATCTTTATCGATGAAGGCAAAAGGACGCGTGCATTAAAAACGTCACGTGTGGATATTTGTTGAAGTGTCACGGCAGAGCTCGCTATCGTCATAGATGGTAATAATCGGCTGAATTCCAATTTCTGCCGAAACACCAGAGAGATGATGATAGAGAGAAAACGGACGAGGAGGTATCAAGATGTGCGCGCAGAGGATTTGGGCTGGAATTTCGTATCGGAACAGACGTTGCACGGTATTTTTGGGCATTAAAATCGCTCCATAAATTAAATCCCGGAGAAAAAAAAACGATGTCTGGAATGGGACAGCGCGGCGGGTTGTTTCGAGCCTTCTTGAGTTTCTACATCGTCCGCGGGAGATAAGGCAATAACATGACCTGACTTAACGCATTGCCGAAAAAGTTCTTAAAAAGTGGCATTAAATCTCGACCCGGAGACGCCCTTGAACAGAATAGGCAACCAAAGAAAGAAATGACTCGTGGGGACATTTAGTGTGTTATACAACTAGGGAGGAAAGTGTCAAAAATATATCTTCATTCATAAATAAAAATTATAATAACAAAAAGTTGAATTTTGAGGAATAAAAAACGCGCCTGTGATAGATTTACCATCATTATCTAAATCAAAACAACCGCATTCACAGAAGTAGAGAAGACTGTTGATTATCCCCCACAGACATCTTCATCTGATTGTTCGAATCCAAGCGTAACTATCTCTTTTGAAAACTGCGAACAGATAATTGAGATTCCGAATAACATTCCCTTTGATATATTTCAATTAACAACTGCGTCCCATTTTAAAATCTACTTTTCTAAATACTAACTTTCTTTTAGTCGACACAATCAGCTTCACAATTATTCTTGTCAGAGCTGTTTTCAGAACAGACCTATAATATTTACAAATGCTATTTCGTTATAAATGTCTATGATGAATGTGTGACACGTCACATGCATATTATTTTAAATAGCAACTTCTAGATTGACGATTAATCGTGAATTTCGGGTCTCGCTTTCTCTAAGCTCGGTTGAGATTAGGTTAAGAATGAGTTATATCGCAGATTCAAATTGGTGGAGCATGAGCAATCGAGTCATTTAGCTCGTTTGCATATTTTAGATTGTTCGCTGTATATTCACGTATCCTGGGCGGGAAAACTGCTCGAACTGCGCCTCACGAAGCGCTCTTCGGTTTAACGAGAAGCACATCGCGCGCCACTTCCGCGTAATCGTTTGCAAATTAAAGTGTCAGGCGATCGATTATCGTACGTGATCGGATTGAAAGAGCCGAGGTAATCTGAGGCGGCTATTTGCCTGCCCCTTAATTATTGTTATTATTTCGTCGCCTTTTTGTTTTGCCCGCGCGATATTAAGCTAGATTATACAACGTTAATGTCTTGACAATGAAAAAAATTTGTTATCCGCTGTACGAGGGATGCGAGGGTGATTAAGTAACAAGATCACGTAAATTTTTTTTCACGATCGAAATTTGTTCTGGCAAATGATGTGAAATCAGAATCCAATACTTTGAGAATAAAAACAAAAAAAACCCGTCACCATCAATCATGTGATTCAATGAATATTCATAAGGTGTCTTACTACGATAGAATATTAAGTAGTAATTCATGAACGACGCGACACTGTGGGCTCTGAATGAATAAGATTCGAAGAAGATCTCTTCTTCTCCGTCTCATTCATCTCCATCCTGCGATTCAATTATAAAACTTGATGCAAAATCATTTGGAAAAACGTTGGGCCAAATATTTTCTCCCAATCGAATGCATTTAAAAATAACCTTGAAAATTGCGGACTTCTGTAATCCTGAACTGAATATCAAACCGTGACTATTATGAACAACTTGCCGCTACACTTGTTGCGTAGTTGGTTGGCGTAGGAACCAGAACCGCGGCATGTAACTCGTTGTAAACGCAGATTCACTGTTTTCAACAACCACCATCAAACCCGATTTGCGACTTGTCAGCTGAAAACCAGATCAAAATCATCTTCACTGAAAGTGATATGATGAAGAGGGACGTGCGATATTTAACTCGACCAAAACATCGGCCAACTTGAACCCAATCAATCGTTCATCAAATTGACGATTTAAAAAAATTTGTCTAATTTCCCATAGAGAAACCGTTAGAATAGCTGAACCAACACCTGGCGAGATGCATAAGTCGACGATTATCATTACGACAATCATCCTCAATCTCGGGAGAATGAATTGGACGAAATAGTTATTGTCCATTCTGAGAGCTCCGGCAGTGTCTAGTTCCCATCAAAGGGGGTATTACGGAATTAATATCGCAAGAAGCTCTCGGTCCGGCACACAGGGTCAGCCGGTGCGCGACACGTGAAACTGACCAATAGATCCGGTTTAGCCAGTTTCCGGATTCCGGGGTCATCATGCCCAGAACCGGCCGGTCCTTCCTTCGAGCGTCCTTGTCTGACTCGTCGGGCAACCCTTTGGGCAACCTGCCGCTGGTCCTAGGCAACCCCCTTTTCTACGCCTCGGATGTCCATCTCCGCGCATAAATTATCGCACGCGTTCGCCCGGAATCCGGTTTTTCCACAACCTGCCGAAAGGTGCGCGCAACCCCGGTCATCCTCTCGCAGTCACGGAATACACGAAGGGATGACCAGAGTGATGTCCATCGCTCTGGGGTCGCGCGAAAAGTGTCCGCAGTCCAGTTTCGGTGGGAACGAAAACCTGATCGCGAGCGTGTCATTCTGTCCTTCACGTACGCTTTGCTTTGAATACAAATATGCTCGAGATAATGGCCCGGAGAGGGCATAGGAGGCGATTTCGCGACAATGCCGTGACGTCTCGTACGACGTTCGTTAGCAAAACCTGGGAAACCGGACCGACCGGACATCCCAACGGAACCAACGCCATTGTTCGGCACATTCCGCGGCCCGAAAGATAACGTCCGAGGATGATTCCCCGGGCGAAACGGGTTCCGCGCGTGTACGCGATCACTTGCTTTTTTTTCACCCTCCGGCCTTTTCTGCCTCGAACGACTTCCGCGACGGTTGGTTTTCTGGATGCCTCTGTGTGCCTATAAGTCACGCTGTCCTTAACTGTCGTTTAACGTTATTCCCGCGAATGTTTAGTATGGTCGTTGGTTTCTCAAATGGCACGTAATCGGATGATTTGTTGTGCGGCCAAAGGGTTTTAACGTTCTCGAACGACCGATCGAAAGTCGAGGTGTGTTTCGCTATTGCATTTCGGTAGTTCTTTTTATTGTTAACGATTCGGCGGCTCGCGGTTTATGCGACCGATTGCTGTGATTTTATTGTCGTTGCTTTGTCACTTCGTCCTTTCAGTTACTGGACGATGATTTATGAAAAATGCTATGATACATTTGCAGAATTTCATTTTTGAAAAAAAATTAAAGTATTGATGAATACGGATGTGGACATGGATGGAAGTTCCAATTGTCCAGCTAAAATTTACAGTCAAAAAGATGTGTCAAGGCATCAATCATACTGTTAAAAATAATTTCACAAATGCCTGGAATTTGGAAACTTGGAAACGGCTGATTAAGTATATACGGATCAGTGTAATCGAGTAAAATGAATCGTCAAGATAAAGTCCTGATTGGTGATGTCTTATATGTTTGAAAAATGTATATAAAGAAAATCAGAAAATGATCAACGACGAGGATAAACCCAAGATAAATTGATTTCGATAAGTAATAATGATGTGTACGAATTGAGATATACATAAATTGCATGAGAATGTCTGTAGAAGTAATCGCGTACGAAATTTGCGCAAGCTATGTACGAAATAAAAAAAAATAATAAACGAAATGCGATGATGTGAGATGTAAAGGACTTTTACTTTCATAATAAATTGCGAGCAGCTGAATTATTGCTTAATAAACTTTTAATTACATTATTCACGAAATTCCTATCTTGATTGATGATACACATACATTTCACACACATTCATCATTGATACAATTTTTTTTTGCTCGTGCTACTTCCGCCTTCATAAATCATTGTCAAATCATTTATTTGCGCTTTAAGATTAATTAACTCTTCATTTACCAAATTGATAAGCCAAAATAAACTGCGAACAATTTCATGAACCTCGATAAATCAAAAAATCAGATTGTCCAACTTTCTACACCGTAAAAACGACGAAACAATTTTTCGAATTTGCATATATTCTTCATTCAGTAATAAAGATGTTTAAAAGCGTTGCGTCTTAGGATAGTTTATATACAGTTTCCACGTTTTGTGTTTATATTGATTTGAACGCATTTGTTGTGAAAGAGATTCGTGAAGATCTCTTGGAGTGGCGTGCAGAAGTCTCGGAGAAATATAATTGAAGGGTGAGGGAAAGCCGTCGATTGCCCGACACGGACCAACGTGTCCTACGTTGGCACGCAAAGTTATTTACGCTTGCAAACTCGGTCCTGAAAAGTGTATCTGCATAATGTGCGCAACGCACTTATCACCACTAATATATACGCGTGCACTTTCTTGCGCTCGTAATTTCGATCTTACGAGGTCGACGGAGTGCACTGAAATAACAGCTTCTTGCTTGCGCTAACAATTGCGACGATTATCCCGTGTAAGTTTAATGGTTGATATCAGTCGAGGCCGCTTAATTGCAGTAGCGCTTCCAGGCTACGCCGGGCGAGAGACGACAGAAAATTGAACAACGCACCTCGTGCTTATCGAACTGACGATATATTTTTTTTTCATCTTGCCCAACTCTAGAGACGCTATTAAATGCCGGCCATAAAATTTTATATTGACTAACATTAATGAGTTAATAATATTGATATCAATCACTCCAAAATTGAGCCCCATTTTTATGAAAATTGAGAGATAAATATTAAATTGCGAAAGGCAATTTGCAAGACTGAATCGTTTCAATGTCCCTACCTGAGAGACATCAAATGAAATTGACATTTTTTATTCTCAAGTTTTCAACGACGATCTTGGGCCGGATCTTAGATTAATATTATTAATATTGAAATTAAGAAGCAATGACCAAAACTAGTACATAAATATTTTTCTTTAAAAATTTGAAATTGTGAACAAAATTAAAACAAAACAACTAGTCTGACAAAACACAATCTTAGAATTAGATCTTATAATAACCTCCGAACTCATTGTAAAAAGCCATGTAATTTTACGTTTTTTTAAGTGTCGATATTAGTTCAATTTATCATTTCGACCTCCTTTCAAAATCATAAAATGAACTTATCATTATACATTGCAGTTTATTACAGTTTTGTTAGACGTAGTACTGAATTATGTATTAAAATTTTTTATAAACATCCAGATCGATCATTTGTTAATCAAAGTAAGCTTCAACCAATTTTTAAACAGTTCTTATACAATTGTCGTTTCATAATGGTTTTGATTAAAATTATCAATCACCAACCATATGATTTTTCCACTTGAACTAGCAGTATTAATATTTCAATAGCGAAACTGACTGTACGGTGAGGTTGCATTTCAACTGACTCCTTTTATTGTAAATAACATTTATGCTATTTGGCGAACTTATCTGAACGCACCACTTCGTTTATCGTTGACCAACGAAACACGATTATGCGGCCGCATTGATAAAGGTAAGCACAATGATTTATGTTGCTTATAACATTGTGCATCTATAGTTGTTATGATCAGATTTGTTCGCAGTTAATACATTCGATAGGGACGCACTGATAGTGGCGTCAACTAATCAAAGTTCAGAAGCAGTCTCAAACATTCGTATCGCCGAGTAATTTATTGTTAGTTAATAATATCTCTTTTTTATAACTATTAATCTGTGGATCATTGAAAGCCAGTTGCTATAGTCGTATTAATTAGTCCAGCTATACATTGTTGATAAGACGAAAACAAGTATTAATTTATTAATAAAAAATAATTTTTTTCATCGAAATGATAAATCATTCAGTAATGTAAAAATGTTGGAACAATTTTCTGCATTTCAGTTGCTGGGACGGATTTGATAAATGTGTGCAATTTAAAAAGCAATGAGAAAGTTATTTGGAAATAGATGAAGAACGCGTTCCAAGGAGATTCCTTTTGGAAAACACCCAAAAGAAATTCCCGCTTCGACTGAAATCTCGCGCTCTTCTTACTCTCTGCCATGCCATGTATCATTTTAGGCAAGTTTTCCAACAAGTATCCGCAAGTGGATTCCGTATACGGGATAGTTAGCTGCCAGTAATCCGGTATAACCAGGTTTTCGTTTCTCACTCGGATATAACTTCCATGAATGAAGGAAGACGATTTCATTGACGAAGCAAACTTCTTTTATATTCACGGAGATACGAAAGCTTTTTTTGCTTCAAAGTAAAGTATCTCGGAATCGAACCACTTTTGGCACTATCGTACTTTTGATCCACGATGTGATGATTTCAAATGCACTTTTTTCCTTTACTCCGAGACTTGAAGTTGTACTCGAGCAGCTAAAGTTAACCGCCTCAGATTATCAGAAAACATTTTGACAGGTGCAGTCGTATTTTATCGTTATGCAAGGTTTTTACGGAAAATGTCCACAAAAAATGGATTTTTTGTCGCATTCAGTGAGTTCAATCAACTGCGTGGCTTATGTAATTATGTTTAGGTGTTACGAAATAATCGCCCGCATCACCGCAATAACGGCTAATAAAATCAGATAGAACATTATAATATAGAAAGCAGTGCATAAAATGTTGACATATATTTCTGTTATAGAATTACATTTGCTAATCTGTTGCGGAAACAGTGGTACAATATTTGCTGATACAACGGATAACGCTTACACATCAATCAATTTGTTGATTTTTGTATACTTTTCTGTTAACTGTTTCATTCAATACCGAAATTAATCATAAGCAAACGAAATGATACAATATACGTTCTGGCAATGTGATATGTGTGTCTGCATGCGAAAAGTGGTAAGACCACTTTTGAAAGTGGACACATTTCCGTCTACTTTGTAGTTCCTATGTATGTGGTAATTAATTTATATATTCCTAATTGTAAATTATGCCGAGTCACTTAAGAATATTGCGGTTTTAGGAGGATTTTTATTTCTTTTAAACACCGGTTTTTCTGATAAGATAAATTTTAATGCTGTCTGACCGTGATCAACTAAAAGTATTGTTCCACACTGTTTGATTCATTTCAATCTTACATGTATCTTTATTGGAAATAAATTTCATTAATAACTCAAAGCTTTCTAATGTTGTCACCAGAATTTTTTTCGTCTTCATTTATATCAGAGATCGAATGTTAAATTTCATTCAAAATTATAATCTGGATCAAACAATTTTTCTGGACCAAACTGCTGTTATCGCACAAGGTGTTAATAAATTGCTTAACATCACGTTACAACTTCGTAAAATTCTGGTCAGTGAGTATCGCGATATGATATGCAAATGATAAAATATTTTCTAATTACCAAATAACAATTTTTTTGCTAATTGTATACATTTTTTATTCAAACATGATTCACGGTGACCGATTCAAATTTATCTTACCCTTAATCAATAACAGTTTATTGAAATGGTTTTGATAAACTTGCAATTAAATGTGGGTTGAATTAAGGGGACCATTTGCATGATTATCAGCAGAGCCTGAATTAAAACCTCAGAGGAACATTGTCTAATCTCACCTGATATAAAAACCAAAAAAATAACTTCACCTGGCCTAAATAAGTTTAAAAAAAATAAAAATTTTGTAATAGTTTTTAAGTAGTTTTGCAAAATAAGGATTGACCTGTGTTTACAAAAAAAATTATATCTGAAGTGACGATTCCTGATTCAAAAGTTTCAAAATGTTTATAAGATTTGTTTCGCGCCAAAAGTGTGACGTAGTTATACCGTATCTGTCATCGGTTTCGCGATAAGATTGCGTTCGACACGGTTGCCTGCACCGAGAGGCGGCACCGCAACGAACGCCAATCCTTCCTACCCAGTCGCACAATCGAAGAGCACGGGACCCATTGGCCACCGCGGTGACCAATCATCATTTGACATTCTTTTACCTCGGCGGTTGTGCGTCCCTAACACAAAACCAACAAAGTTGCATTCACGGATGTAACATTGCTAATTCGGACGTGTATAGTATAAGCTACAATGTGCGTGCACTGCATGTGCGTGAGACTCGTTGACTGTGTGCGTGATGTTCATTCCTGTCAAATCCTCGCATGTTTGTACACACCAAGCCAAGTCACGCATTTTCTCCAATTGTTACATTTTCTTTGCAACTTACATTTATGCACTGTTCAAGTCATTATCATCATTGTTATTACAATTATAATGAAGAAATAATGAAAGTTTTGCAACATTCTTTGAGTATACACATTTGGAACACACTATAATCATAGGATGAAACAGTTACAAACATTTATTGTTAACAATTACAAAAGGTTTTAGTCATTTTATAATTAAAAAAATTGAAATGATTGTTGTGAAATTATAATTAATAGTATTTGAGCCTTCTGTTAGATATAATAATAATGTGATATCCAGGTAGTAGTGAAAAATTAAAATCAAAATATTTCATATATTTGGACACAATTTTTCCATGTAAATCTTCCGGTATAATGAAATTACAAAACAATAAAATCATAAAATTTAATCAGTCTAATCATAAATTTTCAATCAATGCATTTCTTAACCCAAATAATGGTTGAAGATAACAACTGTAATTACTCGTCGCCAGGAGCATGCACGATTCTATAAGCAAATGTCGATATCGTTCTGCTGGCCCAAATTGTAGTACACCCGATGATTTTGCAAAATCGACAAATTTGAATGCTGAAAATACGCGATGAAATTCAAAGACGTCAAAATTAATTCATATCCCGAAGGGTTCGTAGTTGGCATATCTCGACGTCCATCCCGGGACCCTTATTGCAATACTCGCAGTACTTTCGGATGAGCCGAAATAATAGGGCGCTGCGTTGAGTCCTGGCTTATAAAAGATTCTTGAACTTGTTCATCCTTGATCGGTCTGTGAAAATGACGGTCATAACAAAATATATACACAATAAAAACGATACAAAATTATAATGCAAAAACGGCATTCAATATTTTAATCAAATAAAAAAATCTAAAATATTTATAAATACATTTCAACTGCAATAAATATACAACATAACCATACGTGGATCCAAAAAAGTATAAATATTTCAAGACCACAATTTAGAATGAAAAAATGAATACTCCTTAGTTTCCCGTTATTGCAATATGAACCTCATTTTGTCGTTAGAGTGTTTTGCTAATTATTTGGCTAGAAATCGCCTACAATTGATGTTCTTGTCCCTATTCATTATGGCAGAATTTTCCGATAAACTTTTTTTCGCACTCCTATAAACATTATTTCTCATAGCGGATATTTCCTTGTTTGGCATTGACGATTATTCTGTCGAAGCGATGAAATTACTGTTTAGTCGACAAAATGATTATGTGTAACAATGACACGTGATCTTGGCAGGGCGCCCGGAGAGTATCGCGTATCAGAGAGTCGAGGAAAAACAGCAACGGTAGGCATTCGAGAGCTGCTACCTATTCCGACCATCGGTTCAGCGAATCCAGCGCCTTTCCGCGACAATCAGCCTCCCTCCCTATTATGGCGAACTCTGGATGTCGATCGTTCGAGAGTGTCGAGGAATTTAATTTCATTAAACTTATACGAAATCGCAACGACTTAGCTAATCGTCGGAAATAGTAATTAGAAAAGGAGAAAGAGGACGAAAAAAATCGGGCACATTCATCCGGCAGAGACTCTACAAAGTCAAAGATTCCAGTTGTCTTCGGCGAGATTCTTTATCGATACGCTATTACCGCAGGGCATCGTCCGATCCCTTTTTGCGGGCACTCACGCGCGTATGTCGGTCCTTGTTCCGCGCCTTGTTTCTTGTCGTCGTTGAAGCGGACGTCTGCTAAGTGGCGACACGACCGTCGCATTTGTTACGGTCGCTCAGTAATGACGTTTTCATTCTAATAAATGGTGCACTTGGAAGGGTAAAGCGTGGGATGCTCAGGCTCGTTTCGACTTCCTTCCAATCAATTTCAACCGTTTTTCTCTCAACCAACCTTCCTTTTTTTTACAATTATTTTGATACGTTTTCGAACAAAATTGTATTTACTTATCGAATGATCGATTTTCAAATGAACTTGACCGATCGATTTTATAATCCGAAATGGGATCGGACATTTATTTTCTCTTGCAGATGTACAACCTCAACGGTCTTTTTATTCGGTTAAAAATTGTCATGTGGAAGAAAACAAAAATGCATATCGTTCTATTTGGTTCGTTTTGTGCGATGGGAAGTGCATAAAATGTGTTTCTGTCAAATTGGCGACAGATAAATGGAAATCGGATGCATCTTGCCAGCAAGCGCGTAACATCACAAGCAGAATAACAAGACAAGGGAAGGCGTGGCAGTGGTCTGCCAAGCCGCGAAACGCATCTATTTGGTCGATCGTTTTTCCGCCGATGATTGCTTTTTTTTTGTTCGTCATCTCTTTTCCAGTACTCGTGATATCTTTCCTTTTTTTTTCATCGTCCCTCCTTAGCTCGATTTCCAATTCACTCGCAAGTGGCTTGCGTGCGAGAAGCTCCGCGCCTGTATGCATGAGCGTGTCTATACGCTTCTGACTGTACGTACAACATTGGCAGGCGCATCACGTGCCAGGTATACGCGATTACTTGAAAAAAAAAAAGTAGACGCGCAAAAACTGACCTCTTACGGGCCTGCAGACCCTCATCTTATTCTAGTCCTTAAAGTGAAACGGTTGCGAGCTTAAAAAAATTTAGTTTCATTATGAGAGAACGATTTTCAAGCGATCGGAATTGTTAACCGATTAAAAATAAAATTTGTTCCTTTTGAATTGAATTAAACGTTTCATCAGCTGGCTTTTTATTTTACACGCAACCAAATTCGTCTTGTCGTTTGTGAAATATTCTCGTCTTTCATGACCTAGTTTTTCTGCGAACGCTTTATGTCTTATTTGCGTTTTAAAAATCATAATTGCCAACCATTTTGCCGCTACGAGCTATACGTGGATAAACATAAAAACTAAGTGCCGCGCCATTTGGAGCCGGTCGGTAAAATTTTCATTAACTCTGCTACATCAACAGTCCATTGTTTATCCGACATGCAATATCGTCTTAACGTGTAACGACTGCTGCTTTATGACACGGCGGATCGCATGCCGTTAACTATAATAAACAAGGTCACGCAGCGCGCCAAATTAACATTTTCGCCGCACACCAGGCCAGCTGACCGAAACCTTTTATTGAAACACCGCTCCCCGATGGACCTCCGAATGCCCCCATTCTGGGCGGCGTCGTGAAATTAAACGCGATCGCGCTGTTTGACAAATATCGCCATCTCTCGGACGCGCAAATTGTTCGGCCGGTTGCAATAATAGTCGTAAGTTCGACGAGTTAATGACGCTGTTACGTCGGGCATAAACACGCGAATTTATTGTAAGTTTATTTGCATTTGCAAATAAGCCTGTAATGAACGTCAATTGTTGCAATCGGACGAACGCAGTCGCGCCGAATGAGAATCACGAGCTCGACGTGCCCTAACGACATTTATCACGGATGCAGTGCTGCGGGCTATCACATTGCTTCGGCTCCGAACAACATGCAAATGTGCGCCCAACGGAATCACGAGCCACGCCACGATCCAATTCAGCTTGGAATGCCGAAGTAGACCACTCGAGAGCTAATGTACTCGAAAAAACGACGCCGAATGAAATTGTTCCCATGAAAATGTGCTTGCTAATTGTTGTCCGTCAACCTTTATTTCAATAATCCAGATTCCAGAAATGAATATTGACATTTAAATCCATCTATTCATTGATGCTTTCATTTTTTGGAATGTCCCAAAATGTACTCCGTACCAATGAGATAGAAATTTTTTTTTCAAAAGTAACTTTTGTTTGAAAACGTTTTTTTTTTTCAGTAATAAAATAAAACAAACCAAGATGTTATCTCCGAAGATAAACGTATCCGGCAATGAAGAATCTTTACAATAGTTTATTCTATGAGTGTGAATCATGGATTTTTTAACAAAAGTGAGCACGTTTGAGTTGCGTTTCAAAATCATTAGTATATTCACAATTGATATCTTTATACCATATAACTAAGAGATCCATGCTCATTCGGTCTAAGTATCCATTCCCAAGGAACCACAGAGTCGTATGAAATTCGATACGATGTGTATACGGATCGACAAAGTATCTTGTGTTTTGCGTCCCAAGACGATGCAGATAAAAAAACCACAGAAAGGAACAACAAAAACAAAATCCCATCTTGTCTTATTCGAGGAGACCGTAAATTTCTTCTCGTCTCTCTGATGTTACGAACGGTTTGAGACGAGATAAAAAATGCCTCGAGACATCAGCCATAATAACACAAGTGGCTCTTGTGTATGGGGTAATAGTCACGAGTCTGGTCGTAGTGTTTGCATGGATGTAATTTTGCATTGCACTCTTGCACTTTATATATAATACAACGTAACTACAGGTGTAGTTTCTTATCGATTGAGAAACGTTCCTTCACAGCTTCGGATGATTGTATTATGAATGCAAATTTCGTCTGTTCTCGTTGGTTAAAAAACTTTGATATTTCTATTCAAATTTTATTCACGCGCTTTTTATTGCAATGCATAAAGTTTTAGTTTATTTCAGGGAAAAAACCGTGCGAACTTTTTTCTCTCGGAATATTTATGTCTTGGATTAGTGCGTTGTATTAAATTTTTAGCTGTAATATAAAACGCACGGTTTTTTATGTGATTTATCAAGAGCCCGAATAAATGTTTAAGAGTGAATTTTTATTCATCAAGATTCAATGAAATCAAATTTAATTGGATATAAAACAAGGATTTGCAGGAACATCGTAAGGGTTGGCAAGTCATGCCGTGGCGACAGTTTTATTCAGGTTACGTTCTTTTATGAACTTTCGCATATCGCAATTTTCAAATTGATTGGGTGATGCAGACATTTTGTTATGTTTTTTTTTCCGCTGATGATATCTGTTCAGCGATCGATTTCCGTCATGAAGTTGAGAATCAATTTCTCAGATTGTTTGGCAAATAAATGTGGTAAAATAAGTTCATTTGTGATGAATAAAACACAAGTTTTGGTCGTTAATTTTAGTTAATCGCCGGGTGAAAGTGTCTCGAGGACTGAAAATTCATTTGCAACTAAGTTATGCTTACGATTCAAAAGGAATTGTGGACATTAGTTTGAATGAAAGCTCGTTGGAAAGCTACAGCGATGTATAGATTTATTCGGAGAAAACAGCTCGGTGCACTTTGGCGACCAGTTTTTTTTTTGTTTATTTCACTTGGAAATTGTATGCGTTTGAACCATTTTTATCGACGACACGTTCCACGCCCGTCTAGCATTAATGCTCTCTTTCTTCTTTTTGTGTACCTTCTTTGATCGCGCATATTGACACGAGTATACATTAACTCTAATGCGCACACTGGTCTCGATAAATGCACCAATTAACTGTCAGCAGATTTTATGAAACGCCGTTTGTCGCATGTTCGCGTGAAAGTAGAACCATAATTTTAATTCAAGTGTGCGTAAAAGTCACACGGAGACTCAATTTATACCATATACAAATGTTTCGCCGTGCAAACTGCACCATTTTTGATGTTTCGCAAGGTCCGGATATTTGAAAAATATGAAAAATAGTGAAAGTAAATGGCTGCGCTACATTTGTTGTAAGCAGCGAGAAATTTCAATATACTTTTTAATCACACTTATGTAACGCAAGCCATTCTATTGACATAATCCTTATGTATATTATATATAGATGCATGTCTGCATTTCATACTGGCAAAAAGAAATTTTTTCACCCGACCTCTTTACTAATATTTTATTGTTTGTTGGGTTTATAAACTTCAGAAATTAAGTGCTAATTATTCAATACAGAATTCTGAAAAAAGTATACCAATGATTAAAGGAGCAAATGTAATATCGTACATGTATTATCAACTTTATATGCTCATTATCTACACGCCCTAATTTGGCATAAATTATAACAACCTAATAAATTTTAAATCCCGTGTTTTTATTTCTTTAAAACTTTTATTATCACATAGGGATTATAAAATCAATATTGATCTATCAATCAAAATGGTAGAATCGAATTTTTTTCCTGTGTCAACAACAGTAATTTTGTCAAACTGCACGTAAGACTTTTCTTGTTAGGCCTTACATTCTTGAGACAGTTGTCTACTATATGCCAGCAGAGTATGGCAATAAAAGAACGATGGACTGAAACCCTAAAAGGCCATAAGGGAAGTTGCCTTTAGGGGAAATCGAATCGTGCGCGCATGCAGTAAATATACGCACAACACACGGCTGTTTATTCCTGTAAGCGTGAACCGATCGTTTTCGATGCAACGTGCAAATGATTACTCCAAGAAAGAAATTGTTCTTCTTTATGCGATTCAATGTCGCTGCGACCATTTGCATTTTAAGTTTTCAAATAATAGCAAAAAAAAAAAAAACAATTGAACGACTTACCTGAAATCGTTGTTCTCAAGGCGATGAACTAAATTATGATTGAATAATAAGAAGCTTATGAGTAATTCAAACTAAAAGAAATAAATTAAGCGTGATAAATGAAAAAAATCGTTAGAAAGCTGAAACCAATTGATGATAAACTTTTAAATCATTATTAGAAAATATCTCAATTAAATTCAACATATTAAAAGTAAGAATGGTAAACTCAGGGTGTTACAAAATAAAATGTGTTTGATGTAAATGGTAATATTTATATTCATTTATTGTTTGTTTCATTTTACATTGACAAACACAATAAGAGAATTCAAAGACCAAATTAATTAACAACGTTCTGTAAAATGTGAATAAGTAATATAAAAAGTGTATCCAAATGTTTTTTTGTCTTCTACACATATAATGGTCCACGTCATCTTAACATGCTATTTTATCAGATGAGTATAATTTGTAACCGTATTGATATATATTTGTATTTTTTTTTTGTTTTTCTTAGACTCATCTTTAATCTATACGGAAATCAAAATGTTGTATCATTTTATTGCACAATTATACAAACTAACGGTCATATAAATTTATAATTATAGCAACTTTAAGTATGTAACTTACATATTATTTTAGATTTGCATCTCAGAAAAGATAAATAAATAATCGTTATAAATATATTTATATATATATTTTTTGACCTTTATGACAGCACACGTCATAATCGTACAACGACTATACGTAATAGAATCAAACAAAAACTTTCGATTTAATATCATATATTTGAGATGAAACATTCATTCGCCAACCTATATATGTATAACAATTCCATATGTATATAATGTAGAACAAAATGCAGCTGCGAAACTAAAAGAACGTTTCGGCAGATTAAACAAATAAGAACCTTTGCATATCAAAAATTTTGTATACGTACAAAATTGAAATGTCATGCGGCTTTAATACTGTTGGATGTTTTGCTTTTTTTGCGACGTAACCCGTACACATTCACTAAACCATTCAATCTACCGAATGAAACTGCAGTGATCAATGAACACCAGTAACAAACTTTTTGTTATATCTATGTCATGCAAACGAAAAACAATATTTCGTTCTCATTGCAAAAAAGTGACGACGTACATTGGAATTGTATGCTACTGTATCATTTTTCTTGGAACCTCGTACGGAATAATTGAGGAAAAAGTTGCGAACCATCTATTCCGTTGATACTTCATCAAGTTTTTGCAATGTGGAGATCGTGTGATTGAATAAAATCCACATTTTTGGAAACCCTGTTACATTTATAATGAAATTTATTCGACATAATTAAATAAACATAAACATCGTTATAAAGAACATGTTTTTTTTTTGTTGCCAAGAAGGTCTTTTTGTATCACCATTGATGTATAGAAATTTGAGTGACACATCGTGCCTCGTCTTCACTAAAACCTAATCGTCGGAATTCATTTTTTGTTTTATTTATTTTTTTTCATTATTCATTCACTTGTGTTCTTTGTTTTCAGCAATTATATTCAACAATGCTCTAAATTACCTTACTCGCTAATAGTGTACGTTAATCGACTTTGTCGACCAATCAATATCGTTGATCATACAATCAATCAATAAACCGATAGTTGATCAATTGGATACATCGCGTTATTCAATCAGTTCTAATCTCTAAGCGTTAACTAATCGATAAAGTCGATATCCACAGGTTTATCATGACCGATTAATCTGTCGCAGTAATCGTGGTCTTCGATCGATCGTACAACTCCCCTTACGATATCGCAATGTGCATCGTGTGAAGGGAGCATCACAGAGAGGGATTACGGAAGGGAGAAGAAAGAAGCACGGGATCGAAGGTTGAGAAAATTGTGCGTTTATTAATAAAGACGTAAATTGTTTAATGTTGCGCACTCACTCTAAATCTGGCTGCAATTTTATCGGATCCTCCGATCCACCGATTCGCAACATACCTCGCCCATATTGAATTTCTTAAATTTTTTTGTTTTCGGTTTACAGATTCATTATTGAGGGAACCGTCAGCATACAGAAAAGTGCGAACTGCCGGTTCGCAATTAAAAAAAGGTTGAGCTTACAGGGCAGAACGTAAGCCCGGTGCTGTCTGCTCGTTCTTGTCATGGGATAAGGATTTGTTTTGTAGCGACGTTACTATTTACTCTACGTTTTAGTTTCTTTTAATTCGACGTTGTTTTTTGCTCTTGTGTTTCTTTTTTAACTGAACGCATTCCGTTTAATATTTTCAAATTGCATTCCACATTTCGCTCATAGACTAGCATTTGTACGTATGTATATGTGTTTTTGTTGTTCGTTTGTTCCTTGTCACATTCTACTTTTGCTCGCATTTAAAAAATACATGCAAAAAACGTTTATTTTTGCATGTAATTCAGTATAGAATTTTTTGCTATAGATCTTTTAATATGATTTTTCTGGCACTACGACCTAATATTTTTTTATACATATAGGCCAGTAGCTACCCGTCATGATTTTTGTCGTACGAACAAAGCTACACGTTGACTTCGCGTGTCATGACAATAATGAGAGCTCAACAGAATTGCTGCAAATCTTACGATTGCAGTTTCTTTGCATTCATCTGAAACGATGTTTGAGTATTTATCTTCTTTTTTTTTGTCACAGTTTGTCAATTTTAATATATGTAATTTGCTTGCGCTCGGCTGTTTCATACAATTCTGGATAAAAAATGAGGTTTACAAAAATATGCTGTATATAGTTTGTTTGTTCGGAAAACGATTCAACCTTTTTTGTGGAGACTTTGTATTAAAAATGGGAAAGTACACTCTCAAAAATGAATAAGTCAACCTAAATTTCTTACATTGTTTCAACGCAGAAACTGTCTTTTGCATTGTTCAAATAAAAAACAAAAAAGTATACATTTTTAAATTATTATCAAAAATTGTATGGAATAAAAAATATAAAAAGATCATTTTTGTGAGTGTTAATAGATGAACAAAACAACAAAATCAACAGTTAAGTTCATAATCAATATAATTCATGTAAAGATGTTGTATTAAATGAGATCAATGTTATCAGACACATATTTAGTTACTTGTTATATTTAGTTTAATAAATTTCTGGATTAAAAGAATATAAAAAGTTGGGGTAGCCTCACCAATAGGAATCATCAGTCATTTGTAAAATCAAATTATATTATATTTGTATTGTCACACGTATACTATATATTTTTAATACATGAAGTACGGATTCATTCACTTGAAACCATTTTTATCTCTCGCAATTTACTTTCATCAATTTAAATTAATTACTATTAACGTTAATTCGGTTTCAATATTCAGAATGCTGAATTGATATTTAGACTTCTTGTTATTCAACACGCATATACTGTTTTATATGTAACGTATCCGTTATTTTAAAAATGCTGGATTGAATGATTGATATTATTATAAAAGTGTGTACTATTAGTAGCATTATGACGATTACTTGTAAACATTCAATAAAATTTTTAACTCATCGTACGCCACAAAATTTAATTCAATTGGATATTTTCTGCATTACGTCGATAGCATTGAAAATATATGGATATAAAATGTGATTGTTAGAGTTATGTTTCAAGAGATGATTATTTTATAGTTCGAATTACCTTAATTATTAATAATCACAGTGAACGCGGTGGGAGTCACCATATTTTCTATTTTTCAGGCCTATTCATGATTTTTTTACAATGGCTCATTTTTTAATTGTATCGTATGAATTGAATAAAAATAACAGCTTCTTTTTGAATCATAGCTTGTTTACGAAAAAACTTAGAAAGTTTTTATGCGTCATATATTTGGTTCGCTCCACGCTATTATACTTCGTTTTGAACAGCTATAGCATTTAATTTTAAATAGTTATATTGCGATAGAATTTAAAAATTGTTTACAACGTCAAAAAAATTCATCCAGACCATTTGATTATGTACGATTTGATATATAATTGTCTATGCATTGTTGTAAAGGAACGAACAAATCAATTGTGATAATTGAAAACAATGGATGAAATGTCATAATCTCAATACTCTGTATTTTTATTAGTTACATTCAACATTTATCAAAGTGACTCTGGCTACCCCTTTTATTTCCATATAGATTGTGGTACACTCAAAACGTGTGGAATACAATACTGCAATTTCAAATCAATTCACAATAAAATTAATAGTACAAAACAGTAAATTATTTATCACACGAAATTTTGGCGAAGAAAAATTCTTATCTTACTCAATTCGTGCTTCTCAAATACGTGTCCTAATGTAAATCTTTGTCCTAATTACGACAAATTTTTTCCGTAACTTTATTTACGATGTAATTGAACATTACCGTAACATGGTTGCAATATACAATTACTCCATAATCACAATTATATGACGTATAAATAATTCCTTACAACCCAACAACATTTACATCATTGATGAACACATTTCAGGTAGTCCGATCAAAACGTACCTCCGTATCAAACATTTTCAATTCATAACATTTTATTTACCACCGTAATTCCTCGATTCGAAAATGTTAATATCGTTAAATTAAAAGTCCGTAACAGAAAATAAATCTTATTGCTTCGTGATTCGAAATGCCAATCGCTCAATGGTAAATTCATTTTTTAAATTGAAAAAAAAAAAAATCAACCAAAAGAACGCATAGAATTGAATACGTTTTGATTTTGAAAATATTTATACTTTGTCATGACAATTCAGTTATAAATTTATAGGCCATTCCTCGGATCGTCTCATCCCCGTACATATTAATTTTACACATATTAGATTAACATACTCATAGCTCATCGCGCAGGGAAAAACACACCGAATACTCATACGCGTCAAAATTGTCGAAACGCCACTGTAAAAAAAGTGTTTTTAAATAAGGACAAAGTTTGAAGTGTTCAAAGCATCTGGCTTTCTATCTTATTTCAAAACACTTCAAGATTTTTTACAGAGGTGTGTCAAGCATTTGTGCATGTGCAACGAAGAGGTATTCAATGGACTGACTCGTTAGTCCAATATCGAATTCATCGTTCTCTAATCACAGCTTTGGTGTCTCGTGGCAGTAGCTCGGTCGACCTTGAGAACACGGGATGGCAAATATGTTCCTGGTCGTTCTTCGTTCTTCTGCTCGACGTCGATAAGTATGTAAGCGCGACAGTTATACGAGAATGACGATGACGAAGAATGCAAAGGTGAAAGCGGTAATAAAAGTGCGATTATAATGAACCAGGTTGATATTTTACGTCTTATTTCAATCCGCACGTTTGCCATTGAACCTTCTGCCTCGTCGTATTTGCAATCAGTGTGATGTCAAGTTGCGTTCTCTGATTAGAAGCATTTCCGTGAAAAATTTGCTTGAATTGAAGGATGCGACCGTCTTCGGTGCGATCTGATCTTGTTGCTAATGATGAATCGCGAATTTCATAGTCACAACTTGAATACCGGTGAATCACGATTGCTGCAGTGCCATGGGTTCTCGTTTGCACGCATGTTTGAGAATGCTGAAAGATTTTGCGATTGTGTTCCATACGCCTGCTACTAACGGATAGCTCGTATGACGCGCACGTACTTGAGTGTCGTTTTATATTTGTTGGCGCACCAGAAATTATTCGCAAGGTTGTATATTCGGCCCTGAGTTCCGGTAGCAATTTTGGCAGGCTTGCTCGGAATCGGACTAAGCAAGCCTTCGTGTATACCTGTTACACGGCTTCTCTGTCTCAGCTGTGGCCAACGCCGGAGTTACTAACTAGCGGCTTCAGTACTGTGTTTAAGAGCATGTCTCAATGACTGGTTTCTGCTGAATAAGTAGACGCGAGAATGACAAGAATTTATGAAATCAGCATCGACTTTAGGCCGTCTACCTATTCGATGGGATAACAAAACATTGTGAAAGGTAAACTTAAAACAAAAATGTGGCAAGTACAATTTTTAAAGGAATGGGATTGTTAGAAATGTTTAGGTCAATCCAAACACGATTTTGGATTTTGTATTCACAGAGGTCATACGTGACCACACGTTCCAACAGTGTGAAGCTCATCACATGGCATCTATGTCGTTTGTTTTCATTCGTGACTTATTGTCATTAGTTGCCATGTAACGTCACTGTGACGTCACCCAATCAGTCACGGGACAATTTCGTCAAGGTTTTGAACTTGTACAGAAACCAATGTCTGCTCTACCCGGTGGCATATCAGTGCAGTTTATATGATAACCTTGAGCACTCGATTTGAAAATGAAGCCACTGCGAGTAATAAGCGCTGGCCATACCTGATTGTCATCTTGCAACGAGAGCAACGAACGTCGTTAACAAAACAAGATTCGCATTAGTAGTAGTCTCGAATATGTACAACCTAAGTCTTATCGTTATTATTATGTGTCTTGGCTTCTTACGCGAAGTGTTTGGTCCTGAACGTGCGTTTCACCTGTAATCGTGTTCCTCTTGCACACTAATAACTTCTCCTTAAGCTTACTTTTGTGTCTTACTGTTTCTCTCTCGTTAGCCCTCCTCCTCGGTTCTTTTTTTCTTCTCTCGAGCGATTTGCTTCTCTTGACTCCTCGTAATTACCGGGAGCATGATTTCTCGTGATTATACGCATGAGTTACACGTTCTTGATTCGTTCTTTAATTTTGACCCACAGAACACTGTAATCTTGAGCGAAGTGTCGGAACACGTGATCTTTGGGCAGACAGTCATCGTTAATGAATTTAATTTCGCGTCGCATGAACAATTACGTGAGCGATTTCTTGGATTTCGATTTGGATCCGGAACCGCTGCTGTGCTCTGGTTCGGCATTCGACGGACTCGGCGGTGTGTCACTGAGTCTTGCCACCCTTCGGTAAATATCACTGTTTACGAAACGGGGATAAGAGTCACGGTGCATTAGTGTGTAAATTTGTAGTTGTGCTTCGTCGAATGTGTGTGGCGTCGGTGCCACCATATTTTTATTAACAATTTCTCGTACCTGTGAATCCAGACTAACCTGCGGAACAAAAAATTCAGTTAGTTCATTTGTCAGTGAGTGAACGAACTATTGAAAAGATTGAATTGAAAAGAAGAACATTCATTGTAGGAGTACAAATTTAAATTATGCAAAAAGTGCACATTCAATTAGATCTCTAACGAAATATTGAAATAAAGTAGTAGAGTTTGGTTGACAGTATTTATCTCACGAATGTATACAGATCTATTTATATTTTTTTGTAGTGCAGATGAAATTGTTATTTAGAAAATTTTGAGGCAACTCGTCGGTCTAATTCAAAATTTCATTACGTAATAATTTGTGTCACAAATTGGACAGTTATATCTATGTTGTTAGAGAGGTTTTAATCATATTAACGTCTTTATGTCAAGTTATTACATTTGAAATTGCAACTTCCGCAAACGTAGAATATATATTTCATAAAATAACTTGTCAAAGTTAGCATGAAAATAATTTACATATTGTTTTCTTATTTTATAATTATATTATAAAAATTTCGTGGATCAAATGATTAGGCAATTTATCGTGTAAGACTTACTTCTTTCGGCGAGAGTATCGATATGTAATCTTCGTAAATTTCACGGGCTCTAGACTCGACTTTCTGAGGACTGCTCTCACGTTTGAGTTGTTCACAAGCAAGCCAAAAAGCGATATTTTCTTCGCTGTATTCGCCTTTGAGAAATTCCCGAAAAAGTTCTCGACCGGCTGAATTTTTCATGAGCTGATCAAATGATGTGCCCCAAGCTCTAATTTCTTCTAAACAGTTCTCGATGTCCCCGTCAAGGCCTTCCATCCCGTTTCTTTCACGATCGGGGTCCGTGGAATCAACTCCGCCATCAGTCCTGGACGAGTTTCCTACGTTCGCCAAACTAAATACAGGACAACGCAAAACATCTTTCAGTTTCATTGTTTCACTCCAATGTACAACAAAATAGGCACATAAAACACGTGAACACTTTTGAGACGTTTGGCATTTCTCTAACTATATGATTTTCACCTAAATGAGCTTATGATCATTATTCGGTGACTCTAAAGTAGTGCGTATCCTATTTCAAAAGTGTCAACAATTTTTTCTTCTATTCTTAGCTGTCCGTAAATTTCATAATTAATGTTCTATAATGATATCAGTTTTTCAAATGTGACTTTAATTAGTTCGATGATTGTTCGCATCAATATTATTCAATTTAAAGATTGTAACAACTAATCCTATCTACATAGTATCCGATACAAACAAACTAATCGTCTTAACAAGAGTATCAAACTGCAAAACTATTGTTCATTCAAACTCAATAATATAACTTTGAAATTTGAAACTTCTGCAATTGTATAAGTGTAATTAATTGCTTTTATTCCGGCAACAAAAAAATACTTAATCATTGATTTGGACATATAAATAATAAAAAAATCATTCATATAAAATAATGTTTTACATTCACTTTTAAGATAAATAAATTTTATCGAAATCAATTGCAGATTTGATGTATTAAGACCATATGAGCTTTGGATTTAATAACATGTATTTCAAATACATTTCAGAAGATTTTCGATAGCAATTTGAAAATACAAAATCCAATATAAAATCGTAATAAAGAAAAATATCTTACCATTTATTCCTGTACAAGCAGCATGGAACACAAATAGTGGACATGTAAACAAAGATTTTCTTTTTACGTTCACTTGCAAGGCACATTTATTTAGTAAGCAACCAAACAAATCCTAACTTATAAATTATATAAAACGTGTATTGATAGTTAAAAAAGCATAGCAACATTGAACAATTTAATAAATTATAAAAAAAAAACATGCAGCGTAAGTTGTTCACAAATAATAAATTATTCAAACAATTTAAAAAATTAGCAGACTTTGTATACTGACATATTTCGAACTAGAAATAATTTGCACTTAATCACAGTACAATATTCATTAATTCCGTCAACTACTTGAGTAATTACAGAGAGATAAATCATTTTGCAATATAAATCAAAAATCATTTAATCTGAAGAATTGCATGATGACCGGCATTACATGCACCCGTGAGTGTTGCCTATGCACAGGGTTACAATCTCTGCGCATTATCATATTAATTATTTCCTGAATTAAACTCGTTTTGCAACGAAGTAGTTCTCTGATAATATATAATCAACGCAATTTTTCTCGCACAAAGCGTTATAAATTTTTGGTTCAAATAATTAAACTTGAATAGAAAATGCGAGCACACATACGGATAACTGTTTCGGTCAACTTGCTGAAAAATAATAATTATATAGCACCTCTTTGAATTGAAAACAAAATTCCTCGTACCTTAAAATATAAAGTAACATTTTTACTTAGTACACAAACAAAAAAAGATACTTGGTTTCCTAAATGTCAAGCCAGAATGTTTGCGGTCCGAAAAATGTTGAAAACAATACCAGCAGACGATGAAGAAAATCACGATGGGAAAATGGTCAAGGGGGTCACAATTAATTGTGGAGGCAGTTTGTGCAAAGTGCGTTTATTTGCGTAACATAACGTGTGAGCGAAATAATAATAAACGTCTAAAAATAAACGGTGGTGAAAAACTGAACAAAGGATGCTGAAAAGATACGACGGTATAGGTAGAACAGAAACAGAACACGTGTAAATGCCGAACAAGTAGGAGTGATAATACCACGAGCAACTGCAACAGCAGCACCAGCACAGGCAACAGTTGTCCTTTCTCGAACGGCCCATGTGTCCAGGGCCTTGACGCTGCTGCTGTTGTCGAGGTTGTGTTGGTTGTTGCTGATTGCTCAGCTGCGTCGTCGAGCCCGACGAGGAACCACGGAGTCGACATCCACTTGTAACTGCATCTCCACCAGCGGTGCTGCGACTAACACCGATCCCCATCGCTGTCGCGCTGATTCCGCTCGACATCTGCAAAATTGTGATTCCATTAGTTTCATGATCATCAAACATTTTCAACAAATCATCATAATTGCCATCGAACAAAAAAATTTACAAAACCCTTATTTCTTCAGCTTAAAACATTTCTAAATGAACAACCGAACTCGTTGGCTGATCTGGTACAAGTAATATGAATCTGTGGAGCATGTCAAATCTGTGCTATATGAGCAAAAAGAACTAGTAGGACACTGAGACTTGACGTTTAAATAAATAATTGCTGAAGTTCACGAGAAATTGTTACAAGCGTTGAAGCAAATCAATAGCAAGAATCCGATTTCCACGAACCGAATTTACTTCAAATTTCATACAATTTTTCTTTAATACGTTCAAATTTGTAGTTTAATTCAACGACTTTTTCGCACGAATCACGTTTTCTCGGAATGATTGCAATCAGAATGCTGTTCACTAATCTTTCAATTGCAATCAAGCTTTTTTGCATGTATACACCGGTGATTATTCTTAATAATTAATTGTTTCGTAGCATACATCTAGTATAGCAAATAAGGTGCACGCAAAAAACATTTAAATGTTGAAAAATATGAATACTTTTTAATCCCTTATGACAAAGAAAGTTATGAACGAATGAAAGCAATAACACCATTCTGCAAATGAATCTTGAATTTCATTTTAAAAATAGTGCAAAATTGTATGTTTCCATTACCAATTAAAGCAATTTATCATTAGAATCATTTTTGCATTCATTGGGATTGTAATTTTTTTCTACTTGGGATTGGGATTTTTCTACTTTATTTGAATACCTTTTGAATGTAAATGTTCTATTCAGATATGCTGGATTCTTCATATTTTTTTACATTTTGGTAACGATGTATAAAATCGTGAAATGTTTTATAAACTCTCAGTAAAAATATTTGTTTTTTATAGATGGTTTAAATTATACAACATCTTGAATATTAATTTTAGGGAGTTTACTTGTTATTTGTAATGAATGATGAATACATTTAAAAATAAAAATTTTGTGTGTTGAAATATTAAAGAAGCGCAATATGTTTGTATTATAATATCTCGCATACATTATTTTATTATTTTTTTAGAGGAATGTAAAACATATTTTAGCATTGCAGCTATATTTTTAACAATGTCAACAATTCAAATTCAAAGCAGAAAACCTGTGAAAAAATTGTAGTTCAACTACCCCAGTTTTCACCCCTGTTTAAATTAGCATATATTTTTAGAAAAACATCAATACGGTAAGGTTTTTCTATGTGAGGGTTGCATGCTAAGAAAAAACTAAAACTTTTCTTTTTTCACGTAATTATGTAAAACTGAATTCATTGTTTTCTGAAAAAAATATATATTTGGAGAAAAATATTTGTATGAGATACATTTCGGATGATAAAAACGTTTTTGTCTGTCGCTTTCATTACATAATTGCTTACAATCAACAAGACCAGAGTATTTTTTAGCTCAAAAAGTAAACGAGCCATTTGTGAATTGTTAAACTTTGTCGTATATAGGTCATTCCCAGCAATTATAATGCTGCATATCATATTTATGCTTTTGTTGAAGCTAAAAAATATATCATATTTACCCAAATGATCAACCCATGTTTGTGAAATAAAGTTTTCCAATTTCATAGAATACAGACTCCCGACTCGGGAAAGGAAATGAATAATCTTTCGTGACCCTAGAATATTGGTTTCAATCGATTCTCCCTTTGTTCGACATTATCGCTACCCTTAAAAGTTTCGATTTTTAGTGAACCCGATAGCGTCAGGGTGAAAGTTGGAAGCCATCAAGCAAGACGTATATAATTTATTACTTTTGGTTGTGTTTTTAGTGGCGCAACATGTTGCTCCAGGTTTGGTGTGCAGCCAAATCACCATTTTAATTTGATTCACTGTCTACATAATTAAAAAGAATCTCTCAAAAAATATGGGATTCAATATTTTGATTTTGGAAGTCTGATTTAATTAATAATCATTCCAATAATGGTTTTACTATGGCATAAAATTTGAATCACAATTCCTTCAGATTTTGAAGTAATAATCATACAACTAAATGAAGAAGTTGATTCATTTTCAAATGCTTTTAACTTTTTTTTAATATTAAAGAGTAGATCTAATGACATAGTTTTCATTCATCCATTTAGATGTAATGAAAAGACTCGAACTGAGTCTTCTCTATTTCTATTCCGATAAAAAGATAAATATCAAATCTTATTAACGAAAATTACCCATGTGATTTTTTATGTATTTGCATTTTGTTGTCACTTGATAGTACATGTATGGAATATGTTACAAATTAAAAAAATGCTGGTTTCCTTTTCTGCACACTGATTCGCTGAAATTCAGCCAGAAAAGCTTTTAGTAAAATGGTCGAGATATAATCGCATTTCGCTTATCGGACCCATCATATTAGAGCAAAGTTGCGTACTAAACTAGCACAACACAAAAACAGAAAAAAATCATGAACTTGTAGATTTCCTTAAAGTTATAATAATTCAACTTTTAATGACAAAAGTTGTCACGAAATTTCGTACTAAAAACTTAATGAAGATGCATGAAAAATAAGTTGCCCGTGCACAACTTTATACACATTTTTAATTCGTTGAAGATTGAATATTTATCCACACGTTCATCCACTCTTTATCATTTACAGTTATGAAATCTCTACCGTTACGGTTGGTTCTTCTTTTTTTGCGATTTATTTTTATTTTCATAGAATGAATTAAGCAGAATGAAAATAAATTATTAAACTAGACGTTCTCACCAATATATTTGTGTGGTAAAAAGGAACTGTGTCAGTGTAGTAGTACAATTCTTCCGAAAGTAAAATCATATTTCAAAGTTGCAATTAATAACAGAATCTGTCATCACAGCGACGATGACAATATTTGTATTTAATCTCGTCGAATCAATAATTCAATGTTATTGTTGCTATCAGAACCGTATATACACTCGAAGGACTATCCGACAATATTTTTACAAAGAAACAATTATTTTTGCATGTACCAAAGATCGAATTATGCATGCAGCAAATTGTGCTTTCGTAATATATAAGAAATAAAAGAGGTTCCAAACTTATTGTACATTGTCGGACCTGAGAATGAAAAACTCCAAGGATATTTTAAACATTGTTAACATCAAGGGAAATAATTCTCTTTAATCCTAAACATACGTAATTGCGCGCAATTTAATGAAAATAATATAACGGTGAAATACGTTAATATGAATAGTACAAAAAATACTGGGTACAAACGTTTTTACTCGTCTCTTACAATCTTTCGTTTGTGAAGTGTCGAAGGATATGACTTTGTAATACTACAAAGATGTTGAGTTATCTGGTAAACATCACTTCTTGGAAATAAAATGAACAAACTCGCAGACTCTTGGAAGGGTCGACGGAAATAAATGAAAACAAAAGAACCAAATTAATAGCGAATGGAAACGGACATACGTGTCACGGTTTACATGGAAAGCAATTTTAGCGAGAGCACACATGATTAATTCAAAGTGTGATTGCATGTTCTCTGATCTGTTCGTGTCATCCGATTAAACAAAACGCGAGATCAATGAATCACGCGCGATTTCCTCATCCAAAAAAGTGTTGATAACCGAGTAAATAATGTTTTTTCTACAGTTCAGACATGCACTCGACCTGAAAAGTTACACGCGCCTACCTTGCGCTATGCTTCACTTCATCTTTTTCTCGTCTCTTCTTTTTGCGATAAAACATATTTTAGACGTGCTGTATCAAAGTTCCATTATTTTGACCCGAGCATCTGACTGTCGTCAATAAGTAGAGCACGAACATGCGTCCTTTAATGCACACAAATATATATGTATATACATTATATAGGGTAATCGTGGCCGTATTTCCCCTTCTTGTGTGCGGGTCGATCGACAAATGCGCTACCTGTTGTATGCCCGAGAAAAACGATAAAAATCCGTGTTTTTTGTTTTCTTTTTTTTAACTAATTACAATGTTTAGAGTTTTGATTTGGTTAAAAAATTTGATCTTGTTTTTTTTTTAATCTGGTTCTCGCATTTTTACCATTTTAGTTCTCTCATACCTACAAAACGATAATTGATCGCTTAAGAACCGAACGTAATAAAATCCGAACAATGCGGATAATTATTCGGGATCAAATTCTGTTCGAATAAATTGATTGTCCTTCGCAATCGATGATGGATTTGATTCATTTTTATTGCAGCCGAACCAGACAGATACCCTCTGTTGTTCACGACGAAATATAACCAACGAAAAATTTCATTTATCTTGAACCATTTTTCAAATGTAATAATGCACTTTAAGTGATTTTAATCGTTGAGAGAACTTTTTTTTTTTTTTGAAAAGTTACAGTCGTGAAATGAAGCTACGAATGTAGGTTAAAGAGAACAAGTTATATAGAATATGAACGCTCGTTTGAAATGTAAAAAATTGTGAAGACACTTTTTATTTGCGAAGACAATATCAAAATTGTCCGGAAGCAACTTCAGTTTTCCGCTTAATTTGAAATTTTCTTCTTTTCTGGTTACAATTTCTTGTGTCCCAATGATACATACATCTAGCAAATAATTGTCTGACGTGAACGTTGACTTGAATTCGTATTGGAATCGTGTCTAATGTTAGAATGAAGTTAATAGTTGTTAGTCAGTAATTAAATATGTCAATTATAGTCTCGGTGAATAATTAGTCAGTAAGGCTTCGGAGAATGGTACATTAATGAATTGGTTTCGAATCAAAACTAAAAATTTTGCAAAAATGTTGCGCAGAGGGATGGAAGTTATACAATTTTCTTTTCTCCGGATTTACATGAGATATTATATGAAAGAGTCTATATATATGAACTCATAAAATACAATTTATGACACTTTCGTGTCGTTGCAGTCGATGATTTTATCTTCCAAGGATCTATAAGAATATTTTATGAAAAAAATCGCAGCGTAGAGGATATTCAAATTATGCAAAATTAAAAAAACACTTCTTTTGTCTAATTTAAAAATTGACAGGAACTGTATTAATTTTTTTATTATAAGAAATAATAATTTTACGTTGTAAGATATATATATATATATATAT